>CM039513.1:24669339-24845532 GCA_022432975.1 Begonia masoniana | reverse complement strand
CTAAACCTCCATCTACTGACACCAGTTAAACCGCCTCTCAGAATCACCATCCGTTGCATTTGAAGTGCTCCCCAAACAGCCTAAGCGGCAACAGTTCAAGAACACACCTTCTGTTGCCGCTTAACCTACATCACAAAACTCATCTATGAAGCCTAATTCTAAGTAATTAAAGCAATAAGGAAATGGAATGCTGAAACATAAATTCCTAAACATGCGTTCTACTTTCTCATCTCAGTTTTCAATGCATTCGTTTCTGATCTGATCCCCATGTGAATTGGGAGTTGGATCACTTCCCCCATTCCCCCAAAGTCTACATCCTTCTCTTGATTAGGGGCAATAGTTCCCTTAACAACTGTTCAAAATCCCCTGTGAAATTGGGGTTTGGATCACTTTCCCTCAACGTCTTACATCCTCTCTCTTGGTTAAGGGCGATAGTTCCCTTAACAACTGTTACAGTCCTGTCATTCCTTAACCATCCTTCATGTAAATTCATTTTCGCATAATTTTCAAAATTGTGCTGACATACAAACACATCAAGCATGCACAAATCCGACAGTTTTGTGATGTAGGGCCCGAGGCACCAGCATACTCCTACTTACCTGGTCTCTGGGAAAATTGCCGTCTGTAGTTTCCTTAGAAGCTCACACACCTAGAGTCACAACAGAGCACAATCAAACTCTTACTAAGCTCCACCAGCAATCAACCAAATTTAAGGAACTAGTTTGAAATCCTGGCTCTACTCGTGCATTCCCCTTTTATCACCAATAACCCGAACCATCTCTCACTCGCAGCATCCTAAAATCCTCACATTACACGTCCTCGTCATCTTACCTACTAAACATAAGAAAATGAGAAAGCGTACTATGTTTGACAGGAAAATCGGGCGAGGGAATCGCCTAGATGGTTTCTGCCGGCGAGCCAAGGCTGAAAGAAAAGGTAGCTGTGATGTGGCGGCCTTAGCATAATCTCTGTCAGTTTAGAGAATACAGATAGTGACAATTTTCTCCAGAGAAAATTGAGCTAGAAGAAAACAACTATCAATTCCAGAATTGACGACAAGTTTCATAATTTATATTATAAGGCGATTTCATAAATTCAGGTATGTTCTGCGTTCATTTTATCTCGATGATAATAACGTAAAATTTATGGTTTTGAGAATATAAAAAATAAAACTCATGGATTGAAGTCTAACATCTTGTTAAAATAAACCTTAATTTTCACTTCTAAAATGTATAAGCGTCATAATTGTCGGACATGTAGGTTTAATGGCATCTACAGGTTTTTATAAAATTATATATATAAAAAGACTGCATCTTGTGTTAGATGAGTGTCGTCAATACACACTTAAGTGTAGAGGTGACAAACGGGATGGCTGGCTCGCCGGCCCGCCCGCTCGGCCCGCTACAGTAGCGGGCCAGGCTTGGCCCGGGCTCGCTAGGCGGGCCGAGCCGAGCCCATATTTTGGGCTCGCGAGCCCGCCAGCGAGCGGGCCAAACGAGCGGGCCAACGGGCCGGCTCGTTGGCCCGGCGAGCCAGGCTCGCCTGGCTCGCCCCTCAGCTCGGAGTCGGGACAGGGGAGGCTCGCCCCGTCGGCCATCGCCCCCTTCGCCCTTCGCCCCTTCCCAGTTCCCAGATCGGCAAATCCCACGGGACAGGGCTCGCCGCCTCGCCACCTGGCCAGACCCACGCCGGCGCCCCCCCTCTCCTCAGACAGTCGGACGTCGGCACTCGGAAGTCGGAACTCAGCACTCGGCAGTGGGCTCGGCAGAAATCAGAATGACGATGAGCAGAAATCAGAAGGACAGCGGAGCCGGGCCGGAATCCGGATGAGTCGGCGATTGGCCATCGATTTTCGCTGCCCCGTTCCACGGTCCGTCGATTTTCGCTCGCCGTCCCCTTTCGGCTTTCTCTGTCAATCTCTCGATCTCTCCTTTTCCAGGCTCCACTCTCCAGGCTTCCACTCCAGCCTTCCAGTTCCAGGCAACGGTCATATGATCGTTCCAGGCAACGGTCATATGACCGTTCCAGGCAGCTGATGGCCTGAAGAAACTCATCCCCCTTTCTCTTCGGCTCTTCCTATAAATACAAACTCTTCTTTCATTTTATTTCACCAACAATTTTCTTTCAATCTCTCAATCTCTCAACTCAATCTCTCGATCTCTCTCTTTTTACCATTTGTTTCCTTCCTTTCCGTGTGCTCAACAATCTGAATCAGCCAACAAAGGTATATTTTTATTATTTTAATGTTTTAATGATTTTACATGTATGTATTGATTTACATCATTTTTAATTATAATTTATTATATTAACAAAATTATTTTTTGATGATTTTTTGTTTAGGTTTTGTGTACGTGGAGTTGATAAATTCACAACATCTAAAATCTTCTGTTGGACATTGACGTTGTGGTATCAATTTATTATTCAATTTTTAATTTTATATTTAGTTTATTTAGTAATTAGTATGGATATTCGTGATTATATTATTGATGATGATGATAATGTAGAAGAGATTAGAGAATTTACTCCTACATTTTCTGTAGGACAATCATCATCTGCACAAGCATCCACTTCATCACCTCAAAAAAAAAAAGAAACAAAACGTCTGAAGTATGAAAACATTTTACAATGAAAGAAATTAAAATTGGAAGCAAAGTAGAATCTAGAGGTCAATGCAACTATTGTATTAAAAATTATTCATATATTTCTGGTAGTTCAACTAGCACACTCCTTAGGCATTATCAAAAATGTCACTTAAACGAGCAAGTTAGAGACCCTACACAAAGATTGTTGAATGCTAGTGGTAGTGGCATTTTTTTATATTCACAAAATAAAATGAGAGAAGGAATAGCAAAACTTGTATCACAATGTGAGTTGCCTTTATCATTCACCGATAGTGATGAATTTGAAAATTTTATGAAAGAGTATGCTACTCCTAATTTTAAACGTGTGCCTAGAAGTACAACTAGAAATGATATTATTAAAATGTTTAATAATATGAAAAATGAACTAATTTCATTTTTTTCAAGCGCTTCTTCAATGTCTATTTGTATCACCTCTGATTTATGGAGTGCACGTAATTCTATAGGCTATATCGTTGTAACTTCTCATTTTATTGATAACTCTTGGCAATTAAACAAAAGAATTTTAGGATTTCGTAATTGTGAATATCCTCACACTGGTATTACTATTTATAAATATATTGTAACGATATTGCAAGAATATTCTATTCGAGAAAGAATATTTAGCCTAACACTTGATAATGCTAGTGCTAACGATGCTGCTGTTTATCATTTTAAAAATTATTTTCAATTAGATCCTACTCGAGATTCTCTTTTCCACATGAGATGTGTTTGTCATATTTTAAATTTAGTTGTTAAAGATGGTATGACATTTATTGCGCCTCATATTGAAATAATTAGATCCGCAATTTCTTATATAATTGGATCTAATTCGAGGCAACAAGAATATAGAGATTATTGTAAAACTGCCCAACTTAAACCACGAAAATTAAAAACCGATGTAGATAATAGGTGGAATTCTACTTATTTAATGTTGGAAAATGCCAAGCCATATTGGCAAGTTATTTGTGCTTTTATTAATGAGAAATCACCAACTATTAATCTTGATAAATCTAGTTGTGATATAGCTAATATATTTCTTGAGTTTTTAAAACCATTTTATGATGCTACAAATGAGTGTTCGGGAATTTACTATCCCACTTCTCATCTTGTTCTCCCAATTTTTATAAACTTAACGAGTAGTTTTGCACAATATCGACAAATAAATGAATTTAGTCAAATACTTGATAAAATGGAAGCAAAATTTAAAAAATATTGGCTTGACATTCCTTCTATTTTTTTGTATGCATGTATAATGGATCCTAGATATAAGTTAAGAGGAGTATGTCTAATGATTAATAAAATCTCGAATAATTTACAAACTACTTCTTTATTTTCCATGGATCAAATAACACATGAAATTACTAGTTTATATTCTTCTTATGAATCTAAATATTCTACTATTAGTCGTTCACGTGTTTCTTCACATGCTAGTTCTAGTGGTGGTGGAAATGTTGTAGGTTCACAATTGGGTGCTATTCATGATATTTGGAATCAATTAGATACGGATGTTTACTCTAGTTCTATACGAAATGAACTAGATATTTATTTTGACACTCGATATCAATTTTCTCGTGAAGAAAACTTTGATATTTTAGATTGGTGGAAAAAGTTTTCCATCACATATCCTATTCTTTCTATAATGGCACGTGATCTACTAACACCTCCGGTCTCTACCGTAGCATCGGAGTCTGCTTTTAGTGCAGGTGGACGTGTGTATGATGAACGCCGAGGACGACTTGCACCTGATCTTGTGGAGGCACTCATTTGCATGAAGGATTGGAACGACGCCATTACGAGGAACCAACAACGAGAGGACGAAATACTTGAAGACTTTAAAAATTTAGATGTTGAAGATTAGCATTGTAATCTTAATTTTGAAGTATTTTTTGAACTTGTAATTTTTTTTTTGACATTTTGCACATGATTGACAATTAAATGGGTGCCAACCTAGTTGGGATGTGTCTAATTTGTAGTGATGCAAATGTCAAATTTATAATTAATGTTATATTTTTTATATTTTTTTCTCCCATTTTTTATAATTAAATGTCATTTTTATATTAATTAAAGATTTTTATTATTTACACGACTATATAAAATAATATTATTTATGTAAGATCGGCTCGTTAAGCTCGGCACGTTAGGCTCGTTGGGCCGGCTCGGCTCGGCTCGTTAGGCTCGTGGCTCGTGAACCGGCTCGGGTTGAAAAATTTTTAAGGTCAGCTCGTTAGGCTCGGCTCGTTGGGCTCGGCTCGTTGGGCTCGCCAGGCTCGTTAGGCTCGGCTCGTTAGGCTCGGCAGGCTCGGTGAGCCGGGCCTTTCCAGGCTCGGCTCGGCTCGCTCGTTTAACACCTCTACTTAAGTGTACGACTTGACATGCTGAGTAGCCTCCATGCTTCTTTGGACTACCTATCTATAATTGGCTAATAATAATTCCAACCCACCACAGAAGAAGTTCAGAAAGAAGGAACTTACAGTCTTCATGTAGGTAAGCAACCCCCTGAGCAGCACCGGCAGCAATCCTGGCAGGTGTGGTCGGGTTTTCGCCTCACACCCAAGGGTGGGGCTTTGAAGACTGGAAATTGCTTCGGGCTCGAATCTGAATCATGGTGTGTCGAATCATAACTTTGGGGATGGATTTAAAGGGAAAAGTGTTACTTTTGGAGAGCCTACAACGCCTCTTTCAGGTTCGATGGTAGACCATGGAGAGACTTTTGTGGTGGGTTCCGGTGAGGCAGCCTTGGATTGAGAAAGGTTGCTTGAGAAAATCTCCGACTTTGAAAAAGAGGTTAGTTTTTTTTTGGCATTTCATTTCATAAAATTTAATTGGGATAATTCCATCAATTTTACTTCAAATTGGCTACACGGGATACCACAGCTAATGCTTTTTGGAAGTTCACCAATTCAGAGTCTTTTTCTACTAAAAATAGTTTACTTTTACTTAATATTGTCGCGGAAGTTACTCTGATAATTATAATGTTGCTTGGAAATAGTATGTCTGGCATGATTATATTACAAGGATAGGTACAAAAAGTGAATCTAATAATCATCTTAGTGTGTTGGCACATCCTGTTATGAAGAAGATTTATTCTTTACAGATATTCTTTAATATTTTCCAGACATTTGTGACTAATAAGAGCTTCTGAGGAAAACGAGAATTGGATAATCTCATCTATCATTAGGTTTTGGTAACAATTTGGGTTATTTCTGCTTTCACAGCTGGCATCCATAGTTAATTAAGAATGTATGACTGCACAAAGTGGCTGTAAAGATGAAATGGTAAAGTTCGGCAGTAACGGATAATAGCTTAATCTAAACATGTTTGATAGGTATGAATGTCATGTTAGTTATTTTAGATGCTTATTTAGTTGGGTCTTTGTTCATTTTCTACTTGTAGTAATGATCTTCGTCCGGATTATATTCTCTGCATGGATATATCCTTAGTTTACAATCTTGTTTATGATTTCATTTCTTGCATGAATTGTACTTGTTTTGACATATTCATTTTTATCTAGCTCTTTGAATACCAATACAATATGGGGCTTCTCTTGATCGAGAAAAAAGAATGGACTTGTAAATATGAAGAACATAGCAAAGCTTTGATAGAGGCTAAAGATGCTATCAAAAGGGAGCAACGAACCCCCTTGATTGTGATATCTGATGTTGAAAAGAGAGAGCAGACTCTTATGAAGGCATTGGGTGTTGAGAGGGAATGTGTTGTTGATGTTAGTTTCTTGTCTCACTTTCTCACGAATCTGTATATGAAAGCTTATTGATAATTGACCTTTTTCTTTCTTCTTTCATGTTGATTACTTAGAGGTATATTTATGTCTCTTGATGACTTATTTGTTTTTTTACGACGTGACAAATATGTAGCAGTACTCTTAATGTTCAAAACTTTAGACCAAATTAGTCATTTTTTTCTGAGCTTGCTATATAGTTATTAAACAAAAGTGACGAGAGAGAAGAATATTATTGTAATTTTTCTTTTTTTTGTAGCACTCAACTTCTCTCGTATCTTGATTTGCATTCACGCAGACACTAAGTTGTATTAAAAAAAAACGAAGTTAAATTGCTGGGTGTTTGAAACTGACATAGACTTGTATAAACAAAATGTGTTATTCACCAGCTAAAACTTGTATTTTTGGGAATGTGTGAGAAGACTGGAGCAGATAGGTGCATATTTTAAAATCACCTGCACTTCTGATTTATTTTTTGGTTTTACTTATTTACATAGATTATATTTTATGGAAAAGCTCACAGGGATGTGGGTTTCTGTTCATGTTATTGGAATGGAAACTGATGTTATTTTGCAACATAGTTTAGTATTTTCTTGATCATACTATTTATCTGGGACAGCTAAAGAAGGCTTATCGTGAGATCCTCAATGAAAATTCTGAAATCAAGTGTACCTCTGATTCGAAGTGGGTTTTACTTATCTACTTTCTCTGCAGATGCTTCTGTGCTCCATATGTTGAATTATACAATTTGAATATTGGTAATAATCTTTTCTTCTCTAACAATAATGTTACTATTCTGGTTTTGACTTCCAAAGAAAAGAATCAAAGGATAGCATTTTGTCGAAGCAGCGTGAAGATCTACGGGAGTTGGAAAGAAAATTGCAAGATGGGGAAGAGAGACTTGGAAAGGCTCAAAAAAATATTAACCAAAGAGAGGAGAGGGCAAATGAGAACGATAGGATCATCAAACTCAAAGAAAAGGACCTTGAAGAGGTGCAGAAGAAAATTGATGCTTCTAATATAGAATTGGATAGGAAAGAAAACGATATAAGCTGCAGGCTTGGAAATATGATTATGAAAGAGAAGGTTTGTATTTTTTTTTCTTGATGTTGTGATATTAAAAATATATTAGTAGTCTTAATATTTGAGTTTGTTGTGGATGAAGGAATCTGAAGCAATGAAAATTAACTTGGAGGTTAAGGAGAATGAGTTACTTGCATTAGGGCGGAAACTTAATGCTAGAGAAGAGGTGAGCGTGACGTTAGAAAGATTTTGTTTCCTTTTCCCCAAAAAGTTTATATTGCTATATACTGTAGAGAAAAATTTGGGTCATAGTTTAACTTAGCTGTCATCTTCTGCTAGGCTGAGATTCAGAAGCTCCTGGAAGAACACAATGCTGTTTTGGCTACAAAAAAGCTTGAATTTGAGCTGGAATTTGCTCAAAAGAGAAAATCATTGGAAGAGGAACTAAAAACCAGAATGATTGAAGTAGAGATGAAGGAGGTTGAAATCAAACACTCTGAAGAAAAAGTTGGCAAGAGAGAGCAAGCATTGGAAAAGCGATTGGAAAAGTTCAGAGAAAAAGAGGAGAACTATGATCTGAAGTTGAAAGCTTTAAGTGAAAGGGCGGTCCATTAAAATAAGAGGAAAAAAAACTGGAAGCTGAGAGAAAACAGTTGGTTGCAGACATAGAGAATTTAATAAGTTTAAAGGCTGAAATTGAGAAGATAAGGACTGATAATGAAGAGCAGATATTGAAGTTGCATGAGGGGAGGGATCATTTAAAAATTAGCGAGTCAGAGAGGTTAGCATACTTTCGTTTGCAATCAGAATTGAAGCAAGAGATAGATGACTATAGAACTCATCAAGAAATGCTAATGAAAGAGAGTGAAGACCAAAAGCAGCAAAAACAGACGTTTGAAAGGGAGTGGTTGCTTATTTGAAAGGGAGTGGTTACTTGCAGAGAACCAAAGAGTAGGTGTGGACAGGACCAGACCGGGGATCGAAAACCAGACTGGACTCACAGGTTCAGTCCGGTTTCGGTCCAAGGGTAATGGATCACGATCCGAAGTGCATGGAACAGAAAATTTCGGTCCGGTCCTCGGTTCACAGCCTGATTTCTCGAAGAATCGGGACCGGACCGTCGGACCAATCTTAAGCCTCTTCACTCTTAGTCTTCAGGCTTCAGACGGTTCTAAATCCCTAATCCAGAGTGCAGACCAGATTCCACATTCCAGAACACCCGACTCCCGATTCCGACCTCAGAACGGCAAACACCTGACCTTTCACTGGGTGTCTCTCTGCTACTGAAAGGGAGCTTTCTGAGGAATATACTTCCGTGACTTCTCATGGACCAAATCTTAGACCTACTCATATATTTGACGACTGCATTGTGGAGAGCTGGTTTATTCTCTGCTTATGTGAAGAAGAAGAAGAATAAGGATCGCCATGAAAATTTCCTCAGCTTTTGTTTCACTTGCAAGAAGGGTCTTGGGCAAGGAAGAGAAGAGATATTTACATGTACAGGTTGCAATTCGAACCCAAAATATTTCACTTTGATCTTCAATTCTGTGCGTTGCTGTTCTTCAGATTATTCAATTTCTTCCATGTTTAAATCAAATGCAACAACGAAATTGTAGAGGGTATATAACTGAAAGGTTGATTAGTTATTGGGATTTGAAATTAGATAATAAAATTGGGGAAAATGCAGAAAGAATGGTCATTTATTAAACCAAAGTTTTAGATCTTTACTTTTTCGTCGATCGCAGCTTCAAATCCTCTGTTTTGTCGTTGCAGAGGCGAGCAATCATTTTGTAGCGGAGAATGCCGATACCAAGAGGTCAAGTTTTATCATGTTTTAAAATTTTTTCGTAAAAAATAAAACTTATTCGGTCCTGTCCCAGGTCGGTCCCGGTTCCGCCCGGATCAGTTTCGGTTTCGATTTCGGGATTAAAATCTCGAAACCTTTCGGGCCGGTTTCGTGTCGGGGTCCGGACCAGACCGGACCAAATCGGCCCGTGCCCACCCCTACCAAAGAGTACATGCTCACATACAAGAAATCATATCAGCTCGAGATTATTGGGTACATTGATTCTGATTTTGCTAGATGCCAAGATGACTTGAAGTCAACGTCGGGTTATATTTTTCTTTTAGCTAGAGGAGCTATTTCCTGAAAGAGTGCCAAACAGGGTATTACGACCTCTTCTATTATAGCAGCTGAGTTTATAGCATGTTATGAGGCATCCAACCAAACATTATGACTGAGAAACTTTGTCACGGGATGAAGAATCTCGAATGGTATTTGATGCGAACCTCGGATCGAAAAGACCCGGGACCCGACAACAACGCAGAATAATTGAAAGGAACGCCTTTTGATTCAAGAACAAAGTAAGGAACTAAGACCCCAATCGAAGAATTCGATGGAACCCTAGTTATCAAAACAGGAGCTTGACCCGAGCCACACCTGTTGGCTGAACCAAAGTTATCAAAACAGGAGCTTGACCCAGACCAAACTCGTTGATAAGAACCAAAACTATCAAGCGAGATTCTTCAAGCGTGACTTGAAGAAGATCGTTGTTCTTCGCAAAGAACTAAAGAGAAATCCTCTCTAAAAAAAACACTAATTTTTAATTCAAACTTGTTCTTCTAAATCAAAAGTGTTTTGCCATTAAATAGGCTACACATGAAAATTAAATTAAATAATAAAAAAAAACGAAAATAAAAATAAAATAACTAATAAAATCGTGAGATAATGATCCTTTGCATGATAAGATATCATCTCACGTTTAAACTACGTTTGAATATGATTTGAATTGATTTGAGTAGATTCTGTCCGATAAAATCTCTTATACGTGATTTGTTTGGATTCGCATGTGCTTCTCATGTGACTTTTTAATTCTTGCACGTGCATGTGCATGACACATGTAAATCTTCATGCATCTTTGGCCTCCCTTGCTTCAACTTGATTTTGATTATCTTCAATCCTCGACAAATTCAATAGTTTTAGATCAAGTATTCGCGGCTCCTCTCTCCCTTGGATCTCTAAAATTAATCCTTGCAAGGCCTCACGCATTTTCTTAGCTTTGGACCGTGTCATTGGGCCGCCAATGTCATCAATTGGATCGTTGCTCTTGGGCTTGGGCTTTGTCGCTGCTTGGATCACATCAGTATTGAAAGACCGCTACAGATTTTATGTGACAATCAGTCAGCTGTGATGAGGAGCTTCTCAAATCTAAGTTTGTAGACATCAAGTTCCTTGTTGTGAAGGAAAGAGTTCAGAGTGATCAAATACCTATAGATCACATTGGAACAGACTTCATGGTTGCAGGATTACGACCCAAGGTTTTTCATGAGCATATTGCCCATACGAGAGTTGTATCTTTTAGAGATATTGAGTTTTAGTAAGAGTCTGTTATAATAAATATTTTGCTTACTGCAGTATTCATTTTTATCAGGTATTCATTTAATTCACTTTGACATTTGAGATTTAATGATCTCAATAAAGTTTTGGTTGGACCAGTTGGAAATAGGTATGTTAAATCACATTACATGTAATTTTCATACTACACATCCATATTTGATCTATGTCATTTGGTTATGTTGGTGTTTGTGATCTTTGATAGGTTTAGTTATGATAATTATAACAAAATCCACTTTGATCCTGCATTTGATATAATTGATGGACGAAATTGTTTGAGTATACTCTGTTTAGATGAAAACGAAATTTGATATCATAAGGATAATGTTATAATGTGCAATAGATTAGTTTATAATTTGATCCAAGTGGGAGATTGTTAGAATTATAAGAATTTATAATTCTATTTGGATCTAAATTATTAAACTATAAATTATACATTATGTTATTATCGAGTTTAAGTATATATTAAAGTGATTTAATATGATTTCAACGAACTTTGAAGTATATTGAATATAATATGGTTATATTATAATGTGTAGAAACATTAGAGGTAATTTATTAATTTGTGATAGACAAAATGGTAAATTATCCAATTAGGTTAGCTAAAGGGTTATGGTCCCCAATTCGTAATCAAAACATTTTGCCTCTTTGGAACCGCCATCACTCTAGAGAGCGTTTGAGAAGGCGATTATCGAATTCGGAAGATCCACTTACCCGATTTACGTTATTTTGCATTCAGACAATGGATTTGGATACGTTTTTCTCGCTTCAATGATTTAGTTGTAGAACTTCTAACGTATGGAGATTGTGAATTAGGTTTTTGTTTATTTTTAGGGATTCAATAATTCTAATTGAATTCAACAGAAGATTGAATAAAACATGGAAACATAATTTACTGGAGAGCTTTAAAGTTTAGACAAACATCACCAAAAGTGGCAGCCTTAAATGGCCAGACTACACGTTATCAATAAAAATTGATTAATTTGCAACGCCATTCATCTCAAAGTGAGATATGATAAAGATTATACAATAATGATCTTTCACTGTTCTCACGTAAAATAAGCAAAATAGACTATGTTATTCAGTAAAACATAGTCCACAATATAAAACAATAAAATTGTCTAAAACAAACACTTTACAATGATATTTTCAAAACATTACGGTGTTTACTATTTTTGAGCTCATACACCCCAGAGTTACGTTAAGAAATACAGTGAGGAGAAGAAGATGAACAGGAGAAAAGAAGAACGGCTAGAGAGAAGATTAAGTTGATAGTTGTTTACTCAATTGTATTCCCCGATAGAGTTTCTTACAAATATGATCCAAAACAAATAAAAGCAATGATGACAGTTTATAAAACGTAACTAGAAAGAATGAACTATAAATGAATAGTAATTGACATCGGTTAATATCCCCCCGCAAGATCAAGATCGTAGGCCAAAGATCTTGGATAAAAAAAAATGGAGAACGGCGTCGGTGGAAGAGGTTTGCTAAGCGCATCAGCAATTTGATTCTACGAAGGAGTGAATTTGACCAATAACTGCTTTTGCAGCACTTTGTCCCTAACAAAATGAAAATCAATCTCCACATGTTTGAATTTTGAGTGTAACACTAGGTTGGAAGCAAGATATGTGGCACTCAAGTTGTCACAGAGAATTAGAGGAGCAATGGAGGAGAGAATACCCAGCTTCTTGAGGAGCGACTGTAACCATAGGAGTTCAACCACACCATTTGCGACACTGCGGTATTTAGACTCTATGCTGGAGCGTGAGACAACATTCAATTTGGTGGAAGACCAGGAGATAAGATTGCAGCCAAGATGTATCAGGAGGAGTGGGAGGGATGTGGGGGTAAGGTGGACAAGGAATGGGAAGATCAAACGGGAGAGGGAGGGTGACAGGAAAACTGGAGGAAGAGAAGCGAAATTGTGACTCGACGAACGTAACATGACGAGAGATATAAACTATGTGAGAAGAAGGATCGAGACAGAGGTAACCTTTGTGATGTGGACTAGGGCCTAAGAGAACACAAGGAAGGGATCGAGGCTGGAGTTTATGTTGATTGAAAGGACATAGGAGAGGGAAACAGAGACAACCAAAGACCTGAAGGGAGGAATAATCTGAGAGTGTGTGAAAAAGACATTCGAAAGGGGACTTATGATTGAGGACGAGAGTGGGAAGAAGATTAATTAGTCGAACAGCGGTGGTGAAAGCATAAGGCCAGAAATGGTGAGGGACTGAGGAATGAAAGAGGAGAGTGAGTCCAGTTTCAACAACATGGTGATTTTTGCATTCAACGCGGCCATTTCGGTTTGGAGTGTAAGGACAGGAAATGGGATGCTGAATGCTAAGATTTAAAAATAGGGGTAAGGGACTGCCACCCCAATCTGATTGAACAGATTTAATTTTAACACCAAACTGGGTGTGAACGAATGTATGGAAAGTCACAAAGGTATTGTGCACTTCGCTTTTTAATTTTAGAGGAAACAACTTGGTGAAGCGAGTACAATCATCAATAAATAATACAAAATAGCGAGCACCAGTAATAGATTTAATCGGAGAAGGGCCCAAACATCAGTATGAACCAGATCAAAAGGAAAAAGCGCATGAGATTGAGAAAGTGGAAAAAGAAGTTTATGACTTTTGCTCATATGGCAAGGGGTACAATGTTGGGGTACAAAACATTTGAAATTGAGATTACACATTTTTAATACCTGCTGCAAAACGACAGGTGAAGGGTGACCCAATTGGAGATGCCAAAAATCGACCAAAAGAGATGTTGAGGGGTTAAGCCGAGCAGCAAGAGACACCAGTGGACTGGACGATGGAAGACGGTAAAGACCGTCACTGAGAGAGCCACAAAGCAGAGGGGTGTGAGTGATCTGATCCTTAACACAGAAGAAAGAAGAGTGAAATTTGACGAAAACAGAATTATCTTTGCATAATTGGGAAACACTTAACAGATTGTGGGATATGTGAGGAGTGTGAAAGACATTTTGTAAAGAGAGTGATCGGGCGACTGCCAAGATGGCAGCCGAACTGGAGAGACGAAGAGGAAGCAACGTACATTCGGCCGTGGCGACGTGGGACGGACCGCGAAGAGTTTGGAGATGACTGAGGGCAGTTTGGTGCGGGGAGAAGTGGTGGGTCGCACCTGAATCGAGAATCCACGGTGCGGTTGACGACGATGCCGATGAAGTGGGGAGGAGGCCGGAAGTGTTGAGAGTACTCGGGAGATTTGCAGACGAGTAAGAACATGGAGGTGGGGGTGGTTCGGGTGAGTATGGTGGGTGGGTTGAAGGGAAGAGGTAAGGGTTAGGTGTGATGGGTGGGTTATCTGAAGGGAATGAATATGGGTAGGGTGAGGAGGATGGGTTGGCCGGGTAGGGATAAGGGTAAGGATAATTGGCCTGGGCCGGGTCAGAATTGAATGTGGTGAAATGGGCTTGAGCTGGAGGAAAAGGGTAATGGGCTCTTGGGGCAGGAGAGCGGTAATTTGGGCCGAGGAAGTAACAGCACTTCAGGGTCGAGTGGCCCATACGGTTGCAAATCTGGCAACGGGGCCGGTTATAATTCATGGGCCGAGGAGAACGCCATGGACCCTGGAGATTTAGGGTCGGGCCGGTCGGATAAAGGGAAGGCGGAAAAGAAAAACGAACCTGAGCGTGTGGCCGAGGACTCCACGGGGTGTGGGGAGGTCACTGAGAAACGAAATTCGCCTTCATTTGGGACGGCAGCTGTGAAACCCACCAGCCAGTTTGGGGGAGAAACCGTAAGAGAAGTGGAGGAGAAGAAAGTAATTTTTCTTTTTACTCATTAAATTTCCACCTGTACCGTTTTTTTCTCTCTCCATATATTTTTCACTGCCTTAGCCCTCTCTCTATAAATTTCTCCTCCTGTTAAAAATTTACGATAGAAAACCCTATTTGTTTCCTGAAGCTGCCGCTCGCGAAGGAGAGAGAAGAGGAAAACAGGGAAATTAACCTTTACAAAGTCTACCCTTGATTTTTCACAAAATTTGACAACCCTAGAAGGATCAAAGGTACTCACCCTTGATTCTTCACAAATTCGACAACCCTAGAAGAATCAAAGGTACTCACTTATTGAAAGGAATGTTTGGACTCTTGAAATTATTGAGCTTTGACCTACGATGCTATGGTATTCTCTGTCAAGTTCAATTTATTACCTGTTTAATGTTTTCCTTTAGACATTTTGCAAGACTGATTTGGATTTTCAATTTTCTGTCAAGTTTTACAGCATAGTATTCTGAATCAGTGTTTGGGTGTGAAATCTTGGTCGACACTACTCTCGTGGAGTTATTGAAATATGATCAGAGAGAATGATACCAAGTTATTGAATTAAAGTGTGGATTCATTGATTTGGATTCTTGTACAATTTGTAAGTGCAATCGAGGTAGGGGTTTATTTTATTTTCAGTTAAGTATTATTATTTTTAATTCATTAATTAAATTCATTTATTTGGCATAAAATGTTCATTTAATTTGGTATTATTGTTCTTTCACACAATTATTAACTGCCTTATTTTATCATTGATAAAAATTGTGTGGTTTTAACTAGAAGTAATAGGACAGCTGAAGAGCCGTGTCCTTGGGCGCGAAACCCTAAACCTGATCAGGGAAATTATGGCGTGCGACCGCCTCATGTCGATGTTTTGGCCTATGGCCCAGTGTGTTCGGGGTCCGTGAGAGGCTCCATTTTCACCGATCATCTATTTAAATTGAAAACTGCATTTTTATTAAATTTCTGCATAATATTTTATAACTGCTGGAAATAAACTCTATTCTTATTGAGTTTAGTCGACTCACCCCAAACGACTACTATTTTTCAGGATTCAGTAAAGGAGAATTTGATTATCGGCACAGGAGCAATCACCTTGTAGAAATTTCCTATTTTAATAAATTTTTCTTGAGGATGTATCTTATATTTTTTTAAGGTGAGTCACTACTGTGGATGTGTAAGCTTTGTTCTACTTAATTTACCATGTTATTTTATTGGACATACATTATTACATCATCTGGTGTCACTTGTTGGACCTGTTTATTTATCTGTCCGGGCTCTGGATTATATTAATTGGTTAATATTCCGCCGCGATTAGTGAAATTTAATGTTAAGGGTCGGACGATCTAGTCCTTTTCAGGCCAGGTCGTTCCCCGTTCTGTTGCGGGTCCCCTTTGGGGCGTGACAGCAGCGGCAGAGAGAAGGCAGAGTTCTGCTTTTTCAGACGAAAGTCGAAGCGTTGAAGGAGGCTCTAGATTTCTTCCAACGAAGGCTGTTTGGTTCGGTTGGTAATCGAGGAGATCAAAGTTACCAACGAGTTGTATTCACTGCCCAAGCCATTGAGAAAATAGATGATTTTGTCCCGGTGTGAGACAAGTTCGCCAATGGCAGCAAGGGTGTTGCAGAGGGAGGCGAGTTTCTGAAAATAACTGGACGCAGAGAGTCCGTCTTTGGACAGGAAATGAAGTCGACTTCGCAGGTCTGTAATTCGTGCTAGGGAGGAGGAGGCGAAAGTTCTTTCGAGGGCAGTCCAGACTTCGCTAGAGGTGGAGAAGGTAATCATTTGGGGAAGAAGGTCCTCGAACAGAGAGGCAAAAATCCAGCTCAGAAGCAGGCTGTTAAAGCGTTGCCAGACATAGAACTCTGGATTTTCCTGAAAGGAAAGAGCATCCAGAAATTGGGGAGGTGGAGTCGAAGAACTGGCCAGAAAATGTTGGATGCCGTTGGCAGTGGCAATGTGAAGAAGCTGAGTCTTCCACACAAGGTAATTTGAGCCATTTCATTTTACTGTAAGCGTTTGGTGGTGAGAGGGTAAGGGAGGGAGAGGGGGAGGAATAGAAGAGGTGAGGGTGGGAAAGGAAGGAATTGAGCTGGATGATGCCATTACTGACTCTGATACTATGTTAAGAAATACAGTGGGCAGAAGAAGATGAACAGGAAAAAAGAACGACTAGAGAGAAGATTGAGTTGATAGTTGTTTACTCAATTGTATTCCCCGATAGAGTTTCTAACAAATATTATCCAAAACAAATAAAAGCAATGATGACACATTATAAACGTAACTAGAAAGAATGAACTATAAATAAACAGTAATTGACATCGGTTAATAAGTTAGGCTATCACAACTTATTCTTATGCCTTATACTTCTTGCTCTTCTATTGACTTTGGATTTCCTTTTTGAATAGTTGTCCCCTGACTTTGAATATTTAACAACAGTGCTGAGATTCGAGAATCCATTTAGTAATTCTAATGGATAAGAATTACTAAACTGATGGGTCATGCCTCATGTGGGCCATCACATGTTTAATTTTAGGAAAAAAGATAAAAGAGAGAAATAAGAGTTGTTTTAAAAAAAGATTTGAAAACAGAAAAAGAAAAGGAGTAATGGTACAACTAAAGAGAGGGGGAAATGATGATTTTCTCTCAGGATATTTCAATCATTTCATGCAAGATCGAGCATTTATTCTTCTCCCTGTTAGTCAAGATTTCAAGAGGTTATTCGTGTCAAAATGATCTAGGTTCCGATTTTCAAATAGTTTAAGTCATTCGGATTGTGTTATCAGTTGATTTGGTGAGATCTCTCTAATTTTTGAGATTATTGATTATTGAGATTATTGATTATTGAGATCTATTGGTCTTACTTTTGTCGCTTCTAATTTATTCTAGAAATTATTATTGTGTACTCATTATTTTATAAAAAAGATAAGATCAAATTTTAGTATCGTGGACGTGATACATTGTCAAATCACGTTGAAAATTTAGTGTCTCTTTACTTTCTATTTTATTTGTGGAATATTATTAATTGATATAATAATCTATTTTAATAGCACAAAGAGGGAAAAAATTTATGCCTACAATAAAAAATATATAGGTTATTCTTTCCAACAAATACTATGAGAGCCATAATGCTAGATAGTCAAATTTTGTCAGAATTTATCATAGTTAGTAAATTTGTGACTTTATAATATTTTTTTTCTTCTGTGGATTAAAATGACTAGGGTTCAATGATAAAGTTTGATGATAAAAGTGAGGTCTGACAATTATTATATATGTAGCAAATGATGGAAGATATATTTTACTATAAAGATTTACATGAGAATGGGATGAAACATGAACAAAAGGCAAGACAACTAAAGATTGAGAAATGGTACATAAAAATGTGTCCCTTATATTTAGACAATAGTTTGATGTTAGTTTGTTTCGCAGTATTACAATAGAGACTAGAGTTTGTATTACAATAGAGACTAGAGTTTATCAACTGTCGAAGAAATTATATTGATTGTTTGAAAATCAAAGTGTTAGAATAAAGATCTTATGGTTAAGAGATGTGAATTTGAAATACATAGATGAGTGAAGTATCAACAAGCACATGATTGAGTTTTTGTATTAAGTGAATCAACTACTGGATATGAGTATCACATTAGAGAACGAGTTTCAAACTTTGCTACTGGTTAGTTATATGATAGGCAGTTTAGAAACATTTGTGATTATAGTTAGAACTTCAGCGCCATATGATATTAACTGTGGATGTGGTTCAAGATAATTTACTCAACAAGAAAGTTAAAAGAAATGATTCAAGTCATTTTTTTAATGGAGGTACTCTTGTTAGTGAGAAACATAAAAGACAAGGTTGAAACCAAATCAAAAACCAACGTGAAAGAAGTTCCTTCAGAGGAAGATTTAAGTCGAAAGGAAAAAAAATAAAATGCTATCACTGTAGGAGCTGAGACGTATGAAAAGAAATTGCAGCATATGTAAGAAAAAAACAATTCAAAAGGAAATATAGTGAGAGTGACACATAAATTACTACAGTTGCTGTTGATGGTGGTATGATTATCGTCTATGATAAAAGTTGTGTGAATTTGACACTTCAACTGTGCACTAGGATTATTTATTTTGATGCTTCTTATCATGTTACGTTACATGATGAATACTTCGCATTCTATATTAGTGGTGAATATGGTCAAATAGAGATGAGAAATGATGGTATGTTGCGCATTTATGCGAGATTTAATCGAGAAGAATTAATAAAAACAAAACACAAATTACGTGGTTTGGAAAAAATTCATCCTACGTCCATATCACAAGACTCCACAAACAAATTTATTAAATAATCAAGAAAATAATTATTTCCGTAATGCTATAGCATCAAACATAAATCACCTGAGAATACAAGAAAAACAACTTTTCCCGAGCTAACCTTCTCTCCCTTTTTTTTTTCTCTCTCTTACTTTCTCTTTGATTCATTCTTTTTTTTTTTTAGTTCTAATTTTTTTTATTAATCTTCAGCTGACTAATCAATTTATTTATAACAAAGTAATACAACTCCGAAAAGGATTAAGAAAACTGCTAAAATAAGTCGAGCCGAATTGAAACTGTGAACCATCATTTACAATCTCCTCATTGTTTCCAGCTTCGACATCTTCACGCTACTATTCGGAGAATCTACATCCACTTGCATATATAACGCACTCTAACTATAACAGAAAATCATCAGAACAGTCACAAACACTCCAAATTTTGAAGCTAACCCTCTTAACCAGAGAGCTTCATTTACTTAATACTTTCAGTCACAAAAATATACTCCGCCTGTGTAGTTGATAATGCAATAGTTTTTTGTAATTGAGTTTTTCAATTTATGGCTCCTCCATAAGTTGTAAACACACATCTTGAAGTTGAAAGAGCATAACCCAAACTACCAACAAAATCAGAATAAACATATCTGATTATAGATTTTGCTTTTGATTCTGATGCTGAAGCCGATGTTGCAGCATTTCTTACATATAATAATTTCATATCCAGTAAACCTGAAATATACCTCATCACCCATTGTAGAGCTTCCAATGATATTTTTCCAGATTTGACATAAACCTGCTAATAACACTAACACATAAGCCTAGTTTGGCCGAGTATATATCATTACATACATAATGCAGCTGATAACATTTGCTTATGGAATTTTCTCCATAACTTGCCTCTCTTATTAATTTCTAAGAGCTTGTTTCTTCAACTTGAAATGAGTTCCCAGTGGCTTGCTAACAGGCCTCGAATTTTGAAGATTAAACTTGCTGAGAACACGTCTAAAGTTTTCTTGTTGAGAGAGCTCCATTATATGATGTGCTAAGCGGACTCCTTACAAGATCCCGAGCCAAGAGGCTCACTAACCTATTTGTTCATTTTGAAGGAACTTCACTATCTAATAGCTTGGAGAAGATCCAAATGCAAGAGGTAAATATAAGCCAATGCATACAATTTGTTGGCTTATGGCTTAGTAACTCGATCTCCGAGCCATCATCACATTTCATTCAATCACCTGATGTGCGACCAAATTGGAAAGGTTGCAATTACTGCGATAACTCTGTTTTTTGACAGATCTCGAGGCAAATCTTAACTGCAATAAAAGTGGATCTAACGAACTAATTTTCACACAATTTTTGAGCTGTAACTACTTCTAGATTGTAGAATAAACCCTCAAAATTTTCAAGCCAAAATAATCCTAGACAAAAACATTATAGATGAACGATTGCAAGTTTGTCTGGAAATCATATAGTCGTGACTCCCAACTCCAAAGACGACTCTTTTAAGAAAGAGAAGCACTCCAACTTGGTTGTTTGAGAGTTTGTACAATCTTACTGTCAAATTCACCTCTTCAAAAAGAGGATGAGAAAGTTGCAATAGTAGAAAAGTTTAATCACATTCACAAAGATCATACCAAATGTTTGACAAAAGCAATTGGATTGAAAACAAGCCAAAAAGAATGTTGTCTCTGCAAAAAATGAATCCAATCAAAGGAACACAATTTTTTTATTTTCAAAAGCTCCCTTAATATCCCCTAAGAGAGACTTAAATAATTCTCCAATATTAGGGTTACATCGAAAAGATGAATGACCAAAATAATCGAACTAAATATGTCTGTCAACTAGGTTATGCACTAGCCAAATCCTTTCTTTATTTAAATAAAACTAATGACTAAATAAACATTTAAATAACCAATAATTCTTCAAAAATTCTGGATATCCTGAATTGGGGCAACTAATCTCTTCAAAATATTTTAAAATTCTCTTCAAACGAGATTATTCGTATCTACAATAATTTGAGTATGCAGACCCCACTAGATCCATATGCTTCACTATCTCTATATAACTTTGAGTAGGTGCCTTTACCAAGCTATCTTGAAACTTATAACCATATGATATCTTCAAGAATGACTAATGTCCATCTTCAAAGAGGCATGCTTGAATTTAAACAAAAACATAGGCTTTGACACTCCTTCATCCTTTAAGCTTCTTTGGTAGAAATAATGCTCTCTATAATGTGCATGATTAACAAAGCAAATGATATTTGATTTTCACGATCCACCTCAATCTTAAAAGCCTAAGATATTAGCTACAATCTTCATGAATAACACTTTTTATTGAAAAGTTGGGAAAGCCACTAAATTCCTCAAATATTCCTCTGAGGTTAGATTGTAGGCAGACATTGAATGCATCATAAATCTCCTAGCTTGGGCTTAGATTTTCACTTTTTCTTTATCATGAAAAATCTCCATAATGATGTGCCAAAAGGAGTCATTACTCGATCGCGAGCCAAATTGATGCAACACAGGACAGTTCATGTAAATTAATACACCAAACAGAAAACAGAGGGTTGGGACTCTCGGGTTAATCCAAAGAGTACCCCAAATTTCAGTATATTTGTTCGCCTAGGAAAAAAAGAGTCTAATGCTTGGACAATGGAACTTCGCTTACTTAGTGTAAAATCAGCAACTAACCTGTGAAACTTACTCAGACAAGGACGATGAAATGCACTAGCTGAGGTGACGACTGATGCTGGTCCGGAAGGCAACGTTGGCACCTTTGGACAATGAACTCCCCAAAGACGAAGAGTGCTCCAGCACGAAGTCTGGTTTTCCACCCTCATACTATTTTTCCAACCCAGAAAGGTCGGAGAAGAGGATGTCGATTAAGAGCTACCAAGTAACTTGGGAATTGACAGACAATGATGGTGCCCAGCTCGGATATGACGCACCCGATTTTGGAAGATAAACTTCACCATATTCAATTCATCAAAAGTCCTTTACAATGCCGCAACACAACAATTTATAGCTCCTGAAGATCAGAAAATTCTGAAGAAACAAAACAGAGAAAGAAGAAAAACTAGCCATTGGGAAGTTACTAGCTGTTAGAGTCGTCGCTAGGTATCGGCGCCCCGACCACACACACATGCGCACAACATCGGCCCTACATCAGTGCGTGCCTGAGTGTCCCCGCACGTGCCCTTACTCGGACGCCCTTTGTGCGCACCCAAACATCTTCGTGCACACTACTGTGTCCTCGTGCGTGCCAGCACGCATGCCTCAATGCTCAATCAAGCCTCCACCCGTGTGCGCCACTCCTCGATCACCCGATCCAACCTTAAGATTAACTAAGCATGCATACCAAATAATACAAGACTAATGTTTACCACAAAATAAAATAAGAAGGGCTAATGTTTGCCTTAGAAAACAAAGAGAATGCTTGATTACACGAATTTGTCTTCGGGACGATAAATTCCTTGTTTAACGCTTGATGGTGCCGGTAGTGTCTTCCAAGAAAGGACATGTGTGGGCTTGTCTTTGTCTTGAGAATTTGGCTCCCACTCCAGGCTATCAAAAAGATCTTTTCTTGCAAGACTAACAAACTCGTCAGATAAAAGATTGGTTAAGTGACGTACTTTGGTTTGTGAATGAGTCATAGGCCTACGAGGTATATCATCCTCCCTGGATGAGTGAGAATTTGACCTCAAATTCAAGGGTTCGTCAGTCTCAAGGTTGTCTTCTTCACCCATGTAAGGTGATAGGTCCTGTACGTTAAAAGTGACGTACCTTGGTTTGTGAATGAGTCATAGGCCTCCGAGGCATATCATCCTCCCTGGGTGAGTGAGGATTTGACCTCAAATTCAAGGGTTCGTCAGTCTCGATGTTGTCTTCTTCACCCATGTAAGGTGATAGGTCCTGTACGTTAAAAGTGGCTGACACCCCGTAATCTCCAAGCAATTCTAACTTATACACATTGTTGTTTATCCGCTCCAAAATCTTGAAAGGACCGTTGGCCCGTGAGAGAAGTTTGGATCGCCGTTTCTTAGGAAAACGCTCTTCTCTTAGGTGGAGCCATACTAAATCTCCATTGAATATCACTTCCTTACGTCCCTTGTTAGCCTGTTTCCATACATCTTATTTTTCTTCTCAATGGTCTTCCGAACCATCTCGTGTATCTGATTGACTTGGGTTGCTTTGTTAGCTCCTACCGGATTTGCAAGATCCTTAAAAGGGAGTGGTACGAGGTCCAATAGTGTGAGAGGGTTGAAACCATATACTACTTCAAAAGGGGTCCTCTACGTGGAAGAGTGGACACTCCAGTTATAAGCAAATTCCAAATGTGGGAGTTGGGTATCCCAATCTGTTAGCTTCTTTCCCACAATACTTCTTAAGGGGATTCCTAGGGTACGATTGACCACTTCTGTCTGGCTGTCAGTTTGTGGGTGGAAAGAAGTATTGAATAGTAATTTGGTTCCAATATTCTTCCATAAGGTTTTCCAGAATGTGCTCAGAAATTTAGTATCTCTGTCACACACAATGGATTGTGGTACCCCGTGTAACCTGACTATTTCCATAAAAAAAGGTCAGTAGTGATGATGGAGTCATCCATCTTGTGCAGGTGATGAAATGTGCCATCTTGGAGAATCAATCCACGACTACTATGATAGAATCCCTAGCTCTGGCTGTTCGTGTAAGTCCTAGGATGAAGTCCATGCTAATCTCAATCCAAGGGTGTGTAGGAACCGGAAGTGGTAGGTATAGCCCTTGAGATAGGACTCTGCTCTTTGTCTTCTTATATACAATGCATTGCTCTATTACCCAATGTACATCACGCGAAAGATGAGGCCAGAAGAAATGCTCATTGAGCATGTCCAGGATTTTCTTTTCCTTGAAATGGCTGGATAAGCCCCCACTGTGAGCTTCCTTGACAAGACATTTCTTTAGACCTCCACTAGGAACACACAACTTGCTTCCCTTAGATAGGTATCCATCTATGACATGGTAATCCCCTTATACCTTGTCCTAACACTTAAAGAACATGGTTCCCCAATTTAGTCAAAAGAATATGTCTCCGTGATAGTGTATGTAACACCCGGCTTTTCGGGATTTTGTAAATAAATAATATAATAATATTTTTGTAAATATGTCAAATTAAGTCCGTTTCGCAAACAGAAAGCGTTATTAGAATCCTTATACTTAATATGGATTTTGGGAGAATTATGAGAATTTAAGAAATTCAAACCGAGATATAATGCTTAAGTTTTCGGTTTTGACCATATGAAGGCTTAATTCGTATAAATAGCAAATTAAATCCGTTTGACGAACGGAAAGTTTTATTAGAACCCTAGGAATAAATTAGAATTATTAGCAAAATAAGAAAATTTTGGAGAAATCGAATCGATAGACGAACAATAGGATAAACGAGAGATTTAGACCGAAGGGCAAACTTGTCATTTGCCAACCCAAATTAATTAAAAGCCAAAAACCCCCAATTTCATTCACACTTCACGTTTCTTCCCCTTTTCTTCTCCTTCTCAGCCGACGCCTCTCCTCCAACGGCGACGCTTCTTCTCCTTCAACGCCGGTTCTCCTCCGCTCCGATCTTCAATGTTCTTCACATTTTCTTCTCCCCTTGCGATTCTAGGTAAGTCTCTAGCGTTTTCCTACCGTTATTATCGAGTTTTAGAGGTTTGAACGTTTAGGGTTTCGTAGGAATTTTGTAGAAATAGTCGGGTTTTGTTAGGAAACGTTAGAAATCACCTTATTAATGATTATTGGGCGAAATAATGGATGATTTGGGCGTTAGTGTTAAAAAATGGGGTTTGAAGCTTTAGAAAACCCTCATTAATAGAGTTTTGTGAATGATAAGCGCAAGGTGCTCGATGAAATGCTCGAGAGAGTGAAATTAGAGATTTAGGAAATTTCTATGGTTAAGATTTCGTTAGTTTGGACGTTTAATGGTTTAAATCTCGTTTAACGACAATTACTGTGTTTTGCCTTAGACAAACGACGCTCGTGGACGGAGCTCGAAGTTCAGCGCGCACGAGGTAAGTTCTCGTGACTTACTTGGCCGAGTGGCCTACACCATATGTCGATGTCGCATCGAGAATCTCTGAAGAGTTGTTTGTTTTTATGCTTTGGTTGGGTAGATAGGGTTAGTTCTTTTATATAGGTTATGTTTTTATAATCTTGAGGGTATGTATGATGCTTGTTTACTTTATGCCTATAATTGTTCATGCATCACGTATTTCAAAATAGCATGAAAACAAATTTCTGCACGTGTTTAAGAAAATGAAATGAACGAATGTAATAAATCCATGTAATCTGTTATCTGGTTATGCGAGGTGGGGCTCAGGCACGGCTGTTATGGGTGCGAGCGTGTACCTCCCCCCCCCGTTAGGTGAAAGGAGCAGTCCGACCGCGGGATGTGTCCTCTCCATCTAATAGGCTGAGATCTCGGTAACATTCTGTCTGCGATGTAATGAAAAGAAAATGAGTATGATTTCTGAAACTCATACGCATTGCATGCATTTACATTTACGAAGCTTACTGAGATTTTTATCTCATAGTATGTCTGTATGGTGTAGGTGATATAGAAGCAGGTGAGGACGACATTCCTCCACCCGATGTACAGGATGGTTGAAGAAGAACGGTTGCGGTGGTGTGCATGAGCAGTCGATGCGTATGTTGACCCGTGGAGATGTATGTACGTATTTTGGGAGGTTTTGGATAGGTTTAAGGAAAATAATGGTATAGTTAGAAACATTTTAGGATGTTTGGTTATGGATAGTGGATAGGATTGTGTGTTGAAGTTTTTAAATGTTTTGGAAAAATATTTGTAAATGTTTGGTATTAGGGAAATGTTCGGTTTTTAAACATATCCACGTGGTTTATTTTTATGAAATTAGGTTATGTTTTTAAATGTATTTTGAGTCGATAAAAGAGGGAAAATGGTTGTTATATTGAAGGTTGTTATGAAATGTATAGAGGATTGATGAAAGAAAATTGGTTAAGTGCTTAAGGTTTAGGGTGTGTATAGTAAGGAGGTTGTGTAGGAAACCACGATCGATCGTGATTTGACCACGATCGATCGTGATTTGACCACGATCGATCGTGATCTGCAGAAAAGAGAAAAAGGCCTATCACGATCGATCGTGATTTTACCACGATCGATCGTGATCTGCGGAAAAGAGAAAAAAGGCCTATCACGATCGACCGTGATTTTACCACGATCGATCGTGATCCGAGAAAAACTTTCTTCATGGATTCCAGAGGCGGCACGATCGATCGGGCACACTACCACGATCGATCGGGATCAGTTCAGCGTGACCACGATCGATCGTGATAATACCATGATCGATCGTGATTGCAGGAAAATGTTTAAATTTCATTTTTCTTTTAGCTGATCACGATCGATCGTGATATGACGACGATAGATCGTGATTGCAGAAAAATGTTTAAACTCAATTTTTATAAATTGTTTTATTAAGTTCCTATAAATGATTTTAAACGGTTTTCAATTCTCTGAACGATTTTAATTTCTGCTCAAATGTTACACGTATAAAAAAAAAGTATATAGGGAAAATAAGGGTATAGTGTTAGGGTCGCTACAGTGCATCTACTACCACATTGGTTTCTCTCTTCTCATACTTAAGGGTGTACAAGAACCTCTCGAGAATTTTGACCCATTTAGCGTGTCTCCTGTTTAACTTGCTCTGGCTCTTAATGTGCTTTAAGTGCTTGGTGGTCAGTGTGTATGATAAATTTCTTGGATAATAGATAATGATGCCATTGTTCCAGGGTTCGTATGATTGCATAGAACTCCTTGTCATATGTGGAATAGTTGAGGACTGCTCCTTTGACTTTCTCACTGAAAAATGCAAGTGACCTTTCCTCTTGCATGAAAACGGCTCTGATTCCTACTTCAGATGCATCACTCTCTATCTCAAATACCTTGTCAAAATCCGAAAGTGCTAATGACGTGCCAACAAGGCCCATAACCCGATCACAACCCGAGGCCCATGAATTAATTAGCAATTTAACTAATGGAAATTATTTTCTTTTATTGCAAGTAGTTGATGATCGTGATGGAAATTCACCCTGGAGCACTTGGAGGAAGCTACGACTCGGCCCATGGGAATTTGTCTTCCCGGCCCATTTAAATTTGTAATTTTTATTTTTGAACTCATCTAGCATACTCTAGCCTTTATTGTATGAATTATATATTTGTATTTCATGCATTAGATTTTGTGGTTAGGGTTAGATGAATGTGGTGGATTATGGGTTGAAGATTTATTCACCAAGAGGAAAAAGCTACTTCAACAAATTGAGCCAAAGGTAAGCCTTAGCCCAAAGAAAAGCCCATATTTTAAGGTATGAATTTTGCAGGTACAATTGGAAGTGGCCACAAGGATGGATGACATGGCAATTTAGCATCATTGATCAAGCCAAACAAAGGAAGCACCTCAACCCTTGGATGAAGCACATGGATTGCAATCTTGTCCCTTCATCTTGGTCTTCATCAACGGCTCCAATCCTTTCTTTCCTAATCATCCACCCTAGGTTTATCTATTTAAGCATAGCATTGGTGTGTGTAAAAGAACTTTTTGCTAAATCAATAAAATACCTCTTTTCTTTCAAGTTGTGCTTGTTTTTCCTTGATTCTTTGAATCAAGTGGAGAAGCCCTCCATTATTAGCCTAGCTTCGGGTTGCTAGGTTAATTCTTACCCATTCTCTCGCCTTTTCCAACGGGATTAGGAGTTGAGGACGAAAACCTAGGCTCTAGGTGGTCGGTTTTCCTACGGAAAAATCGTTTGTTCAAAGAGCCTAACGTAGGATAGCTCTTTGAACCCGCCAAAGGTATTTCCATTTTTATCATTTCCGCTACATTTTCACACACTATCACTCTTTTATTTTTGGCCATACACATCCACACACTCCACTTTTATTTTCTTGCAATTTTATTCTTCATCTTCATCTACTAATTCTTCACCATATCACACACTCTTTCTCTTCATCTTCTTCTTTATTTTTCTCCATATTTCATGCCTTCATAATGCATATCATATTCGGCCACTCTCACACACCTTCACCTACCATTCATTTGCATTTTATTCTCCATTTTGTTCACTTTATTTTCGGTTTGCACTTTACTTGTCACCCGAGCACTTCTTGAATATTTGTGGATTATACACGGACCATTTTCTAAGGGATCCCGTGTCAAGTGGTATCAGAGACAAAAGGTTTCCCACGATGCGTTTTAGTTGCCTTGACGTTAGTCAAAAGTTGGCACAAAACCGGGAAAGCCGCTCTTACTTTTTAGCATTATTTTCGATTCTATCTTTGTGATAACTTGTGCTAATTATCTCTTAATATTTGCTGCCATTATTTTTGTCATTTGATAGCATAAAATGTGTGTTAAAATCGGAATATGCTAAGGGTAAAAATCGGCCAAGGTAATCTTCTTTCTTTCCCTCAGTTTTTGCTTGTTCTTATTCCTCGATGTCTATGGCATATTACTTAATGTTTGCACTTGGATTTAGCTTATGATTCATCTATTATATGTTATCATTTGTGCACTCTAAATTGATTTTAAAATTTGTAGCAAAGATGAGCTAAAATCGGCCATATTGAATATTATACTAACATGAAAAATTCTACTATGTTTTAATGGAAATTTCAGCATGTTATCGTTGATAAAACTTGTGTTTTAATTTTAATAGTCGCTTTTTTTGAAGTTATTTAGTGGAATTAATATTATCTTAAGTGAATCTAACCAAAAGTTGTTAACTTAGTTAAATTTGGTTAGAATTGTGGTAATAGAAAACTAATTGAAAATATAATTTCTAAAGTAGTTTACTAAGTGTTTGTTGAAATTCCTAAGTTGTTATGACTATAAATTTTGAAATGATAAGTGTTGATTTTAATTTCCACTAATTATTGTTTTAGCTAATAATTATTCCTTCATGCGTAAAATTCACCTAAGACATTAATTAGACAAACACTATCCCTAATTTTGGAGAAGGTAACTTAGGAAAGAAATAAAATCTAACTATGTCATATTTTTAAACTTGGATTTAATTGCCTAACACTTAGTAATGACCAATAAGAATGAATTTTCACGTGGTTTACCATGTAACGACCCCAGAAGGATCGTCACATAATCCATATCTTTCCTAATCATTTAATTCTTATTACTCACACTCAACCTATTTTCGGTAATATATATTTTTTTTGAACATCTCTTAAACTGGGTCTGACAACAAAGAAATAACTTACATCGACCGGTGGTCATGTGTGCTTCACGTGACCGACTTAAAACATTACTTGGACATTAAACAATAAGAGAATACTCACATCATCCGGTCACTAGACGACAAATTAACATTTACATCATCCGGTGAAGAATTACACTTCATCCACCGAATGCTAGACGACAAAATACCATTTACATCATCCGGTGAGGGAATACACTTCATCCACCGAACGCTAGACGACAAAATAACACTCTCATCATCCGATGGCTTAAACACTCTACATCTGCCGATCGCTAGATGACAAAATAGCACTTTCATCATCCGATGGCTTAGACACTACATCTGCCGATCGCTAGACGACAAAATAGCACTTTCATCATCCGATGGCTTAGACACTACATCTGCCGATCACTAGACGACAAAATAACACTCTCATCATCCGATGGCTTAAATACTCTACATCTGCCGATTGCTAGACGACAAAATAACACTCTCATCATCTGATGGCTTAAACACTCTACATCTGCCGATCGCTAGACGACAAAATAGCACTTTCATCATCCGATGGCTTAGACACTACATCTGCCCGAATCTTAACTTAGTAACCATAAACCTCAAAGAGTAAAAATCATAAACTTATCTAAAATACGCATAGCGGAAGACTCAAGCAAAACAAACCATTCATTAATCCTTAAAATCGTATTAAGACTCTAAAGACAAGCCCTTCAAATCCAAATCTCATTATTATAAGAAATTCTGTTATATTTAGTCATCTGTTCATCGTAAACTTTTCTGACTTACTATGAGCATAACCAAGGAACTTAATCGCCTATCCAGCCTTCACTGTCACACTGAGCATCCTCCGGCAACCAACTTTAAACATCATCTCTGGACTGGAAATCCTCACCTTCTAACTCTTCACCTACATCATAAGATTTAACTATAAGCCTAATGCTTAGTAAGGAATGCAACATTAACATGGATGCATGAATGTATAATTTAGGAAAATCACATGCTCATAAGTCTTTTCTTGTTCATATCTTTGCTCGTAATCATCATTCATAGTCATGGATCATATTCATCATTCATAGCCATGGATCATATTCATCATTCATAGTCATGGATCATATTCATCGTTCATAGAAATGGATCATATTCATCGTACATAGTCATTGATCATATTCATCATTCATAGTCTTTGATCATATTCATCATTCATAGTCTTTGATCATATTCTTCATTTAGGTTGTTTGGATTAAGAGAGGATTTGTGTCAGTAAAGGGGGTTCGACAGTGAGTTTGATCTTGTTCCCTACTGCGGGTCGTATTCATATGTCCCTCTTTGGAATGTGACATACGCCGAACCGCCCCCAACCCTCACTTAGTCCACGTTGCATAAATCTTATATATATACATATATACATACATATCTTGTTCATGGAAAACATGCATTAAAATATTTTCTTATGCTTGAGAAACATTCATGATGCATGAACATGAGAACTTTTAACCCATCAGACTATGACAAAGATCATACCAGAGCAGACAACTTCACATTCACTAGCAGGTCATCAAATAGTATAACTCACATCATTCATCAATCCTTCAAGTGCAGACAAGCTCATCATCATAAGGTAAACATTAGACATCTAAAACAACCTAGTACTCCCACGATGTAGGGCTCTATTAGCCGGAAATCTTAATACATTTACTTACCTGGTCTCCTTAGAACTTGAGCTCCTTTCTCTTCAAACTTCTTCACCTAAAACATTTACTTTGCAGTAGTTAAAACAAAATCCTAATAGTTCTAATCTCAAGTTATCCTAAGATTTAATAGCTAAAGTCATTCCCGAATCCTTAGTCTAATACCCTGTGCAGTTTGAAATCCAAATCCCAGAACAGACAGATTCGATTATCGATTACTCAGGGGTGGTTGTTCTAAATGTCTAGAATCGATTTGATAAAAGCATTCCCACTCTCAGATTTCAAATGTTCTTATTATTAGTCGGCCATTGGAAAATCCAAAACTCCAATGCCGAGTAGAAAATAGGGCTAACAAACTAACAGATAGCTAGGTTGTCTATTGCATACCTCGGGCACAGAGTAGTCGAGTAGTGGCAGAGAAACCGATCGTCGAAGAGAGTGTGCTGAAAGCAGAGAGCAAGAGCTTGGGAGGGAAGAAATCGCCGAAAAGGAAGGTGTCGGCTACAGTGGTTCAAGTGAGGTTTAAAACATTTCCTTTTTCTTCATATATTGGTCATCACCCTCCATTATTACAACTTTGCCACCCAACCTAGTTTAAATCCACATGAAATTAATTATTCTTGGTATAAAACTCTAAACTGTGAAGATTGAATATTTATGACCGTTAATACAGTTAGGAAGTCACCTGGCTGAAGTTGTCGGGTGTTACATCCACCCCTCCTTAAACCAAATTTTCATCCCCGAAAATTGATCAAACAAATAACTCTGGATACTCGCCTAACATGTCCTGTCGTCGCTCCCAAGTGGCTTCTTCAATGCCATGATTCTTCCATAAGACTTTGACCAACAGAATCTCTTTATTCCTCAGAGTCTTAACTGCGGATTCCAATATCTGCACTGGCTTCTCTTCATACGTTAGTGTCGGCTCAATCTCAAAATCCACTGGTTTAACAACTTGTGTAGGGTCCCGTATACATTTTCTTAACATTGACACATTGAAAAGATTATGAACTTTATCCAATGATGGAGGCAACTGCAGTCTGTAAGCTGTACTACCGATTCTAGCCAAAACAGGGAATGGTCCAATAAATCGTGGATTAAGCTTTCCCCTTCTGCCAAATCTTAGTACTCCTTTAAATGGTGAAACCTTCAGGAAAACTTCATCACCAACAGCAAATTCAAGATCTCTCCTCCTTTGGTCTGCATAACTTTTCTGTCGGCTTTGTGCAGTATTCATTTTCCTTTTAATAGTGACAATCTTGTCTGACATCTGCTGCAACATCTCGGGACCTAGGAGTTTTGCTTCCCCAACTTCATCCCAATACAGAGGTGATCTACATTTCCTACCATACAACGCCTCATAAGGTGCCATTCCGATAGTGGACTGATAACTGTTATTGTAAGAGAACTCAACCAAGGGTAGGTATCGGCTCCAAGATGTCTGGAACTCTAGCACACAAGCCATCAACATATCCTCAAGTATTTGGATAGTCTTTTCTGATTGACCATCTGTCTACGGGTGGAAAGCAGTGCTGAAAGACAACTTTGTACCTAATGTGCCTTGCAAACTTTGCCAAAACCTTGAGGTAAACCTAGAATCACGATCTGAGACAATAGATGCAAGGATTCCATGCAACCTAATAACTTCTCGTACATAAAGATCAGCAAGCTGGTCCATCGAGTAAGTTGTCCTTACTGGTAAGAAATGGGCTGATTTCGTCAATCTATCAATCACAACCCAAATACTATCATGTCCCTTAGTTGTCTTAGGTAATCCTACAACGAAATCCATAGCTATGTGTTCCCACTTCCACTCGGAAATAGGTAAAGGCTGAAGGGTACCTCCTGGACGTTGGTGCTCGGCTTTAATTTGTTGGCAAACCAAACATGACTCTACATACTTAGCAACATCTCTCTTTAAGTTTGGCCACCAATAGAGTAACTTCAGGTCTCGATACATCTTGGTGCTTCCAGGATGTACAGAAAAGGGGGACGAATGCGCCTCAGCCAAAATTAACTTACGTAATCCTTCATCATTAAGGACATACCATCTATTTCTAAACCTCAGAATCCCATCCTTGGAAAGACTAAACTCGGAGGTGGTGTCCTTCACCTTGTTCATCATACTGTTATTCTCCTCTGAATCCTTCTGTTGTGCTTCTTTGATCTTTTCCAGGACTGTCGGTTGAATGGTTAAATTTGCAAGCAAAGCTAACAACTCTGGAACTATCTCCAACTCCAATTTCTGAATCTCTGTCCTCAAAGGTATAGACATAGTTGATACAACGGGTTGCATTGTTGTTGACATCCTGCTCAATGCGTCAGCTACAGAGTTAGCCTTGCCCGGGTGATACTTGATCTCAAAGTCATAATCCTTAACAAATTCCAACCAATGCCTCTGACTCATGTTCAATTCCTTTTGTGTAAAGAGGTACTTCAGACTTTTATGGTCAGAAAACACCTCACACCGCTGTCCATATAAGTAGTGTCTCCATATCTTCAAAGCAAAAACAACAGCGGCTAATTCTAAATCATGGGTGGAATAGTTCTGTTCATAACTCTTTAACTGCCTAGAGGCATACGCTACAACTTTGCCTTCTTGCATCAAAACACAGCCCAAACCAACTTTTGATGCTTCACAAAATACGCTAAACTTTCCTTCTTTGGTTGGAAGGGTCAATACCGGGGCTGTTGTTGACTTCACCTTCAATGTCTGGAAGCTATCCTCACAAGCTTCAGTTCAAGAATACTTGTTGTCCTTCTTTGTCAAATTCGTCAGGGGCTTAGCTATCATAGAAAATCCTTTGATGAACTTTCTGTAATAGTCTGCCAATCCAAGGAAACTGCGGACTTCACTGGCATTCTTTGGTTGTGGCCAATCCTTTACTGCCTGAATTTTGGTCGGGTCCACTGATATACCATTAACAGAAACTACATGACCAAGAAAATTAATCTTGTCCAACCAAAATTCACACTTGGACAATTTGGCATAGAGCTGGTGCTCCTTTAATGTCGTCAAAACTACTCTTAAATGCTCTGCATGGTCAGCTTCAGTCCGTGAGTATATCAGGATATCATCTATGAACACAATTACAAATTTGTCCAAATACTCACGAAACACTCGATTCATTAAGTCCATAAAGGCTGCAGGTGCATTGGTCAGTCCAAATGACATGACCAAGAATTCGTAGTGTCCATAACGGGTTCTGAAGGCTGTCTTTGGTATATCTCCTTCCTTAACTTTCAGTTGGTAATAACCCGAACGTAAATCTATTTTTGAAAACACCTTTGCTCCTTGCAATTGGTCAAACAAATCATCAATCCGAGGTAAGGGGTACTTATTCTTGATTGTCAACTTATTTAGCTCCCTATAGTCTATGCACATTCTAAGGGAACCATCTTTCTTCTTGACAAATAAGACAGGTGCACCCCAAGGGGAACTACTAGGGCGTATAAATCCTTTGTCTACTAATTCTTGTAGTTGGACTTTTAACTCCTTTAGCTCAACAGGTGCTATCCGATAAGGATTCTTAGATACGGGTAAGGCCTCAGGGTATGTATCTATTACAAACTCTATTTCTCTATCAGGTGGTAATCCTGGCAAATCATCCAAGAATGCCTCAGGGAACTCTCGGACTATGGGGATATCTTGTAACTCTATCTTATTCTTCACCCGAACATCCATTATGCTAGCTAAGTAACTCTCACAACCATTTTTCAGTAACCGGTAAATTTCTAGTGAGGATATAATCGGTATTTTGCTTATCTTAGGAAAAGCTTGGAAGGAATAATGATCGCCATTTGGGGGTCGAAAATCAACCATCCCAGATCTACAACTTATTGTGGCATAATGCCTAAATAACCAATCCATTCCTAATATCACCTCATACCCTTTCATGTCAATTACAATCAGTTCTACATATAGTTTCTTACTTCCTAAGGACACAACATCACCCTTAACAATCTGTTCTGAATGTAGGGACTTCCCTGATGGTAACATAACATTATATGGCCTTTCGGCTGGTAAAAGTTCTAAGTTGTGTTGGCATATAAACAAAGTTGATATAAACGAGTGTGTGGCTCCCGTATCTATAAGTGTGTAAGCAGCAAAACCACAGATCATAATGGTACCTGTTATGACTGTATGCTGCACGGCTTCCTCATCCTCCATCATTGCATAGACTCTAGGTGCTACCCTTGCACGGTTTGGATCTGGCGGCATGGGGCAGTCTCTGACTATATGTCCAACCTTATCACATCTGAAACAACTGCCAGAACGCAACTTGCATTCGCCGGGGTGGTTCTTCTGACAGGTGGGGCATAAGGGTGCCAGAGGCCTCTTCCCTTTTCCTTGGTCATCATTCTGGTTGAGGGGTCTCTTTATACCTTGTTGTTGTTGCTGTGGTCCCCTGTTCTGTTGCGGCTGCCATCCTTTATTCTGACGTGGTGGCGGCTGAGTTTCCTTCGTGAATTTTCTTGGCTGCTCACGCTGTGCATATGCTGTCATTTCCGCCTCTTCCAGCTCCAAGGCCTTAGCCGTCACTTCACCATAAGGTACATTGTGTATCCCAGCAGTCTTTACTTTCATGTACAAACTCGGCTTCAGTCCTTGAACAAATTGGTAAATCCTGTCCTCATCATCCTCAATCATTCGGGGAGCAAATCGTGATAAAGCATCAAATTTGCATATGTAATCCGTCACAGAGCCAGTTTGTTGTAGATTCATGAACTCCTTCTTCTTGTTGGCCCGAATAGTCCTATTGAAGTACTTGTCAAAGAAGGCAGTCTTAAACATTTCCCAGGTCATAGCTCCGGCATTAGCAGTGTTCTGGATCGAATCCCACCAATGCCTTGTACTTAATTCCAAATGAAAGATAACATATTGACCTTATCATCCGATGGCTTAGACACTACATCTGCCGATCGCTAGACGACAAAATAGCACTTTCATCATCCGATGGCTTAGACACTACATCTGCCGATCGCTAGACGACAAAATAGCACTTTCATCATCCGATGGCTTAGACACTACATCTGCCGATCGCTAGACGACAAAATAGCACTTTCATCATCCGATGGCTTAGACACTACATCTGCCGATCGCTAGACGACAAAATAACACTCTCATCATCCGATGGCTTAGACACTACATCTGTCGATCGCTAGACGACAAAATAGCACTTTCATCATCCGATGGCTTAGACACTACATCTGCCGATCGCTAGACGACAAAATAACACTCTCATCATCCGATGGCTTAGACACTACATCTGCCGATCGCTAGACGACAAAATAGCACTTTCATCATCCGATGGCTTAGACACTACATCTGCCGATCGCTAGACGACAAAATAGCACTTTCATCATCCGATGGCTTAGACACTACATCTGCCGATCGCTAGACGACAAAATAGCACTTTCATCATCCGATGGCTTAGACACTACATCTGCCGATCGCTAGACGACAAAATAGCACTTTCATCATCCGATGGCTTAGACACTACATCTGCCGATCGCTAGACGACAAAATAGCACTTTCATCATCCGATGGCTTAGACACTACATCTGCCGATCGCTAGACGACAAAATAGCACTTTCATCATCCGATGGCTTAGACACTACATCTGCCGATCGCTAGACGACAAAATAGCACTTTCATCATCCGATGGCTTAGACACTACATCTGCCGATCGCTAGACGACAAAATAGCACTTTCATCATCCGATGGCTTAGACACTACATCTGCCGATCGCTAGACGACAAAATAGCACTTTCATCATCCGATGGCTTAGACACTACATCTGCCGATCGCTAGACGACAAAATAGCACTTTCATCATCCGATGGCTTAGACACTACATCTGCCGATCGCTAGACGACAAAATAGCACTTTCATCATCCGATGGCTTAGACACTACATCTGCCGATCGCTAGACGACAAAATAACACTCTCATCATCCGATGGCTTAGACACTACATCTGCCGATCGCTAGACGACAAAATAGCACTTTCATCATCCGATGGCTTAGACACTACATCTGCCGATCGCTAGACGACAAAATAGCACTTTCATCATCCGATGGCTTAGACACTACATCTGCCGATCGCTAGACGACAAAATAACACTCTCATCATCCGATGGCTTAGACACTACATCTGCCGATCGCTAGACGACAAAATAGCACTTTCATCATCCGATGGCTTAGACACTACATCTGCCGATCGCTAGACGACAAAATAGCACTTTCATCATCCGATGGCTTAGACACTACATCTGCCGATCGCTAGACGACAAAATAGCACTTTCATCATCCGATGGCTTAGACACTACATCTGCCGATCGCTAGACGACAAAATAGCACTTTCATCATTCATAGTCTTTGATCATATTCATCATTCATAGTCATGGATCATATTCATCATTCATAGTCATGGATCATATTCATCATTCATAGTCATGGATCATATTCATCATTCATAGTCTTTGATCATATTCATCATTCATAGTCTTTGATCATATTCATCATTCATAGTCTTTGATCATATTCATCATTCATAGTCATGGATCATATTCATCATTCATAGTCATGGATCATATTCATCATTCATAGTCATGGATCATATTCATCATTCATAGTCATGGATCATATTCATCATTCATAGTCTTTGATCATATTCATCATTCATAGTCTTTGATCATATTCATCATTCATAGTCATGGATCATATTCATCATTCATAGTCATGGATCATATTCATCATTCATAGTCTTTGATCATATTCATCATTCATAGTCTTTGATCATATTCATCATTCATAGTCATGGATCATATTCATCATTCATAGTCTTTGATCATATTCATCATTCATAGTCATGGATCATATTCATCATTCATAGTCTTTGATCATATTCATCATTCATAGTCTTTGATCATATTCATCATTCATAGTCTTTGATCATATTCATCATTCATAGTCTTTGATCATATTCATCATTCATAGTCTTTGATCATATTCATCATTCATAGTCATGGATCATATTCATCATTCATAGTCATGGATCATATTCATCATTCATAGTCTTTGATCATATTCATCATTCATAGTCATGGATCATATTCATCATTCATAGTCATGGATCATATTCATCATTCATAGTCTTTGATCATATTCATCATTCATAGTCATGGATCATATTCATCATTCATAGTCTTTGATCATATTCATCATTCATAGTCTTTGATCATATTCATCATTCATAGTCATGGATCATATTCATCATTCATAGTCATGGATCATATTCATCATTCATAGTCTTTGATCATATTCATCATTCATAGTCTTTGATCATATTCATCATTCATAGTCTTTGATCATATTCATCATTCATAGTCATGGATCATATTCATCATTCATAGTCTTTGATCATATTCATCATTCATAGTCTTTGATCATATTCATCATTCATAGTCTTTGATCATATTCATCATTCATAGTCATGGATCATATTCATCATTCATAGTCATGGATCATATTCATCATTCATAGTCTTTGATCATATTCATCATTCATAGTCATGGATCATATTCATCATTCATAGTCATGGATCATATTCATCATTCATAGTCTTTGATCATATTCATCATTCATAGTCTTTGATCATATTCATCATTCATAGTCATGGATCATATTCATCATTCATAGTCTTTGATCATATTCATCATTCATAGTCTTTGATCATATTCATCATTCATAGTCATGGATCATATTCATCATTCATAGTCTTTGATCATATTCATCATTCATAGTCATGGATCATATTCATCATTCATAGTCATGGATCATATTCATCATTCATAGTCTTTGATCATATTCATCATTCATAGTCATGGATCATATTCATCATTCATAGTCATGGATCATATTCATCATTCATAGTCTTTGATCATATTCATCATTCATAGTCTTTGATCATATTCATCATTCATAGTCATGGATCATATTCATCATTCATAGTCTTTGATCATATTCATCATTCATAGTCTTTGATCATATTCATCATTCATAGTCATGGATCATATTCATCATTCATAGTCTTTGATCATATTCATCATTCATAGTCTTTGATCATATTCATCATTCATAGTCATGGATCATATTCATCATTCATAGTCTTTGATCATATTCATCATTCATAGTCATGGATCATATTCATCATTCATAGTCATGGATCATATTCATCATTCATAGTCTTTGATCATATTCATCATTCATAGTCTTTGATCATATTCATCATTCATAGTCTTTGATCATATTCATCATTCATAGTCATGGATCATATTCATCATTCATAGTCATGGATCATATTCATCATTCATAGTCATGGATCATATTCATCATTCATAGTCATGGATCATATTCATCATTCATAGTCTTTGATCATATTCATCATTCATAGTCATGGATCATATTCATCATTCATAGTCATGGATCATATTCATCATTCATAGTCTTTGATCATATTCATCATTCATAGTCTTTGATCATATTCATCATTCATAGTCATGGATCATATTCATCATTCATAGTCTTTGATCATATTCATCATTCATAGTCTTTGATCATATTCATCATTCATAGTCTTTGATCATATTCATCATTCATAGTCATGGATCATATTCATCATTCATAGTCTTTGATCATATTCATCATTCATAGTCATGGATCATATTCATCATTCATAGTCATGGATCATATTCATCATTCATAGTCTTTGATCATATTCATCATTCATAGTCTTTGATCATATTCATCATTCATAGTCTTTGATCATATTCATCATTCATAGTCATGGATCATATTCATCATTCATAGTCTTTGATCATATTCATCATTCATAGTCTTTGATCATATTCATCATTCATAGTCTTTGCTCGTAATCATCATTCATAGTCATGGATCATATTCATCATTCATAGTCATGGATCATATTCATCATTCATAGTCATGGATCATATTCATCATTCATAGTCATGGATCATATTCATCATTCATAGTCATGGATCATATCATCATTCATAGTCTTTGATCATATTCATCATTCATAGTCTTTGATCATATTCTTCATTTAGGTTGTGTGGATTAAGAGATGATTTTGCCGGTAAAGGGGTTCGACAGTGAGTTGATCTTGTTCCCTACTGCGGGTCGTATTCATATGTCATTCTTTGGACTGGGACATACGCTGAACCGCCCCAACCCTCACTTAGTCCACGTTGCATAAATTTTATATATATACATATATACATACATATCTTGTTCATGGAAAACATACATTAAAACATTTTCTTATGCTTGAGAAACATTCATGATGCATGAACATGAGAACTTTTAACCCATCAGACTATGATAAGGATCATACCAGAGCAGACAACTTCACATTCACTAGCAGGTCATCAAATAGTATAACTCACATTATTCATCAATCCTTCAAGTGCAGACAAGCTCATCATCATAAGGTAAACATTAGACATCTAAAACAACCTAGTACTCCCACGATGTAGGGCTCTATTAGCTGGAAATCTTAATACATTCACTTACCTGGTCTCCTTAGCACTTGAGCTCCTTTCTCTTTAAACTTCTTCACCTAAAACATTTACATTGCAGTAGTTAAAACAAAATTCTAATAGTTCTAATCTCAAGTTATCCTAAGATTTAATAGCTAAAGTCATTCCCGAATCCTTAGTCTAATACCCTATGCCGTTTGACATCCAAATCCCAGAACAGACAGATTCGATTATCGATTACTCAGGGGTGGTTGTTCTAAATGTCTAGAATTGATTTGATAAAAGCATTTCCACTCTCAGATTTCAAATGTTCTTATTATTAGTTGGCCATTGGAAAATCCAAAACTCCAATGCCGAGTAGAAAACATGGCTAACAAACTAACAGATAGCTACGTTGTCTATTGCATACTTCGGGCACAGAGTAGTCGAGTAGTGGCAGAGAAACCGATCGTCGAAGAGAGTGGGCTGAAAGCATAGAGCAAGAGCTTGGGAGGGAAGAAATCGCCGAAAAGGAAGGTGTCGGCTACAGTGGTTCAAGTGAGGTTTAAAACATTTCCTTTTTCTTTATATATTGGTCATCACCCTCCATTATTACAACTTTGCCACCCAACCTAGTTTAAATCCACATGAAATTAATTATTCTTGGTATAAAACTCTAAACCGTGAAGATTGAATATTTATGACCGTTAATACAGTTAGGAAGTCACCTGGCTGAAGTTGTCGGGTGTTACATACCACATACCCAAGAATACCATTTTAAGGACAAAATCTTTAAAGAAGATCACCCTAGATATTACCCTAACTCCTCCAAATTTAGGAATCAAAATAGTATTGAATATCCTTCCCCTCATGGAAGTAAGGTAAGGGATAAATTGAGGATAAGGACTAGGGTAGACCAATCACCAATTCTACCTCCCAAACCAATTGTGGAAAGGGATCTAAGACAACTAGATGAGATCATGCACGGACTTGAAACTACTAGTCACCTTTTGGAAAAGTGGGTTCAAGAAACTTCGAGTAAACTTGTAAATCCACTAACCACCTCTAGACCACCGCCTTCTATGCCCAAAAGGTTTAATGAACTCAATCAAGAATTCTTAAGTAACGTTGAAAAGTAAGAAATTTTAGAGAAAACACTGAACTTAAGTGTAGAAGAGGAAGAGACACTAGACGAAGCTAATTGTTATCCCGAGAAAGTCCCTCGTCTTGTAATGGATAGCCAAAAGGAGGAAGAAAGTTTGAAGGGAGAAAATATTGAACAAGTCCCTTCACAAGAAACCTCCTCTAGGATCATTCCCAAACGTCCTAAACGTCGTAATCCTACCCCTCAACCACACATAGAGAAAGAATGGGCTGAACCCCAAAGAAGGAGATCTCGTTATTCGGAGGATGAGGATTTGACCGGAGACGATGAAGAGTACCGGCCAAATCGTCGTAGGGACAACGACGACCTCTGTAATATTAAGATTACAATTCCCCATTTCGATGGAACGTGTGACGGGCACACTTATTTAGATTAGGTTGACAAGGTCGAGAGAGTTTTTTTAATGTCATAACTACTCCGAGCGAGTAAAAATCCAACTAGCCTCCCTTAAACTTACGGGCCACGCCGCCTTGTGGTGGTCCAATCTCAAAGCCCAACGAATGAGAACATTAGGATACCCCGTTACTACTTGGACTTCCATGAAGGAATTAATACATCATAGGTTCGTCTCTCGTCACTATAAACATGAACTCTTTCATCAACTCCATAGTCTAAAACAAAATAGCCTCTCGGTAGATGAATACCTTACCGAATTTGAAACCCTTAATATGCGATGCGCATTGATGAACCAGTGGAACAACTCATCGCTAGATTTGTAAGATGCTTAAATCGAGACATTGGAGATGTCGTCGAAATACAACAATTGGAGACCATGGATATGGTCATACAATTGGCCCTCACGGTGGAGAGGCAACTTAAGAGAAAGCTCAAAACCGACTTGCCTAACAAATTTCCATCCCGTAATTTCAATTCCGACAAATCTGTCCCAAGACAAGAAGACAAGAGGCCCTTTAATAGAAATTGGCCCCCGAAAACATCTAACACCCCTCACCATCCCCCACCAAACAAAAGCCAATAATCCCAACCTAAAGGACCAAGAGCACGTGATGTCCAATGCTTCAAATGTTTGGGCAAAGTGCACTATGCAAACGAATGCACCAACCACCGTGTCATGATCATTAAAGAATCTACGACTGAATGGGAGAGTGAAGAGGATGAAGGCCAATACAATAAAGTCGATAAGAACGAAGCAGTAGGAGAAAGTGAAGACGAAGCCGATGAATGCAAGCCTCAAGATGGACCCCTGTTATTGGTTATAAGGCGAGCATTAATATTTAAAAATACGGACAAGGACTGTCAACGAGAAAACCTTTTCCATAGTTGTTGTGCGGTCAAAGACAAGGTTTGCTCGATGATAATTGACGGAGGAAGTTGCATAAATGTAGCTTCCCAAGACACGGTTAAAAAATTAGGATTAGTAGCCACTAATCATCCTACACCCTACAAATTGAATTGGTTGGACGATAAAAATGAATATGTGATAACCACACAAGTAGCCATTGAATTTACCATTGGAAAATACAATGACTCGGTTATTTGTGACGTTGTTCCAATGAGTGCCAGCTATATCCTATTAGGACGACCATGGCATTATGGCCGCCGGGTTCATTACGACGGATTCCTCAACCGATACACTTTCGACTTTGGAGGAAGAAAATTAAAATTACTACCGATGACCCCCGAGCAAGTGGCTCAAGATGAGGCCACTCGTAAAGAAGGACAAATTAAGGAAAATCTTTTAATATCTAAGCTCGGATCGGTATCGTCAAGGGAACAAGAACCCCATCATATCAATTGTCATGACAATCCCTTGTATGATGAAGAGATGTCGTATCCCATCAAGTGGTATTCCAATCCTTTATATAATGAAGAGATGCAATTGGATGACATACCCTTGTGTTTTCAAGAAAAAGGAGATTTAATTGAAAAAAGTATTTTCGGTATCGAAAATATAATTATTACTCCTTTTCTTTCCGTCCCAAGTTTTAAGGAAATTCCCACACCATTCCCAACCATCAGGAAGAAGTTAGTTTATGGTCTTGAGCCTAATTATTACCTTCCTACTTCCGTTCTTAAAGCTACACACACAAGTAGGAATTTTAATTCCTTTGTAGACAACAAGCGCTCTTTCCTACAATTTGGTGGATCACCAAAACCGCATTTCCCACCATTTGACTACCACAAATTCTACTATAGAACTAGAGTTAAAGTTCAATTGGTAAGAAAATTTTTCTTTGAGGTCTTAAGAGTACATGGAATATTTCTTTGGTCGGAGGATTATATCATTTCCACGTCGCTTCTTGTCGGATTCGACTACTTTGGAAACCTTCATCCCATCATTGAGCAATCGCCCTCCAAAGTAGTTATCGAGTTCTGTTTTTCCACCATTGCCAAAGAAAATTTTAGTAAGATCACCCAGACTTTCGTAACAACCTTCACCTCCAATTTTGGTGCTCAAGTGTCGATTCCTTTCACCATTATTGGGAGCATGAAGAGGTGGCTAAAACAATGGATTTGAGGTCAAAACCTCAACCACCCGGAGGGGATGACGTGCCAACAAGGCCCATAACCCGATCACAACCCGAGGCCCATGAATTAATTAGCAAATTAACTAATGAAAATTATTTTTTTTTATTGCAGGTAGTTGATGATCGTGGTGGAAATTCACCCTGGAGCACTTGGAGGAAGCTACGACTCGGCTCATGGGAATTTGTCTTCCCGACTCGTTTAAATTTGTAATTTTTATTTTTGAACTCATTTGGCATACTCTATCCTTTATTGTATGGATTATATATTTGCATTTCATGTAATAGATTGTGTGGTTAGGGTTAGATGAATGTGGTGGATTATGGGTTGAAGATTTATTCACCAAGAGGAAAAAGCTACTTCAACAAATTGAGCCCAAGGTAAGCCTTAACCCAAAGAAAAGCCCACATTTTAAGGTATGAATTTTGCAGGTACAATTGGAAGTGGCCACAAGGATAGACGACATGGCAATTTAGCATCATTGATCAAGCAAAACAAGGGAAGCACCTCAACCCTCGGATGAAGCACATGGATTGCAATCTTGTCCCTTCATCTTGGTCTTCATCAACGGCTCCAATCCTTTCTTTCCTAATCATCCACCTTAGGTTTATCTATTTAAGCATAGCATTGGTTGGTGTGTGTAAAAGAACTTTTTGCCAAATCAATAAAATACCTCCTTTCTTTCAAGTTTTTGTGCTTGTTTTTCATTGATTCTTTGAATCAAGTAGAGAAGCCCTCCATTATTAGCCTAGCTTCGGGTTGCTAGGTTAATTCTTACCCATTCCCTCGCCTTTTCCAACGGGATTAGGAGTTGAGGACGAAAACCTAGGCCCTAGGTGGTCGGTTTTCCTACGAAAAAATTGTTTGTTCAAAGAGCCTAACGTAGGATAGCTCTTTGAACCCGCCAAAGGTATTTCTATTTTTATCATTTCCGCTACATTTTCACACACTATCACTCTTTTATTTTCGGCCATACACATCCACACACTCCACTTTTATTTTCTTGCAATTTTATTCTTCATCTTCATCTACTAATTCTTCACCATATCACACACTCTTTCTCTTCATCTTCTTCTTTATTTTTCTCCATATTCCATGCCTTCATAATGCATATCATATTCGGCCACTCTCACACACCTTCACCTACCATTCATTTGTATTTTATTCTCCATTTTGTTCATCTTATTTTCGGTTTGCACTTCACTTGTCACCTGAGCACTTCTTGAATATTTGTTGGTTATACACGGACCCTTTTCTAAGGGATCCCATGTCAGCTAAGGAGAGAGATTAACACATTTTCTCTTTAATCAGCTCAAAACTGCGTTGACAAGCTGGAGTCCACTAGAAGTCTCTTCCTTTCTTGGTACAGTCCGTGATAGGAGCCATGATAAAACTGAAGTCCTTAATAAATCTTCAATAGAATGAGTCTAATCTGTGGAAACTACGCACCTATGATATGCCTATAGGGTTGGACCAATCCTTGATGGCCTCCATCTTGGTCTCATCCACCTCCATTCCATCTTTAGTGATGATAAAACCTAAAAAGTAAACTCTCTCTTGGGAAAATGAACATTTCTTTAGGTTGCCGAACAACCTTGCATCCCTGAGGGTCCTGAACAAAATGCTGAGATGTTCCAGGTGTGAAGGTAAGTTTATACTGTAGACTAGGATGTCGTCAAAGTAAACGACTATGAATTTACTCAAAAACTCCTTTAAAACATGGTGCATCAATCGCATAAGCGTGCTAGGAGCATTGGATAAATAGAAAGGTATGACCATCCATTCAAACATGCCATAATTGGTCTTAAAGGCTGTCTTCCATTCATCGCCTTCCCTCATCCTAATTTGATGATATTCGCTCTTGAGGTCAATATTTGAAAACACTGAAGCTCCACTGAGTTCATGTAGCATATCTTCTAGTCAAGGATTAGGAAATTGGTATTTGATGGTTATCTGGTTGATGGCTATACTGTTCACACACATTCTCATAGAGCCATCTTTGTTGGGCACTAGTAATAAGGGCACCACACAAGGGCTCAAAGACCCTATGATATAACTCTTTTTCCAATAGATCCTGTACTTGACTCTGCAGTTCCTTAATTTCTTTGGGGTTTATCTTATAAACAAGATAGGTTGGTAACACAACTCCTAGCAGCAAGTCAATCTGATGTTCAATTCCACGTAAAGGAGGCAACCCTTGTGGTAATTCCTAAGAGAATACGTCTTGAAATTGATTCAGTAGGTTTTGTATTGGTTTTGGTATATCCCGTAACTTCTTCACTTGGTCTCGGAAGAGTATCATAACGAGGGGTCCTCCCTCTAGTAAGGATGTCACTAGTTCTCCTTTTGACATGAGAAGGTTGGTCGTGTTCTTTTCTCTCTTTCTTGATGCTTCATCTTGGGGTATTTGATCAAGTTTTAACGGTGCAAGTTTGACTGTCTTAACCTGGAACTTCAAAGAGTAACAGTTAGAATAGCCATCATGAGAAACCTTTTTGTCATACTGCCATGGTCTACCCAGAAGTAGGTGGCTGACACTCATTGGCACAACGTCACACGTATCTGAATCTTTGTACCCGCCAATAGTGAACTCTAAGGTAGCTTGTTTGGTGACCTTAATACGGCCTCTATCATCGAGCCATCATAATTTGTATGGCCTTGGATATGTACTAGTTTCTAATCCTAATTTATCAATCGTGTCTCGGGAGGCCACGTTAGTGCAGCGTAGGTGGCTGACACTCATTGGCACAGTGAACTCTAAGGTACTTGTTTGGTGACCTTAATACGGCCTCTATCATCGAGCCATCATAATTTGTATGGCCTTGGATGTGTACTAGTTTCTAATCCTAATTTATCAACCGTGTCTCGAGAGGCTACGTTAGTGCAGCTTCCTCCGTCAATGATTATAGAGCACACTCGATCCTTGATTAAACAGCGACTGTGAAAAATATTTTTTCCTGGTGGCAGTTATCTTCAGTATGCTTTGATACGAGGACCCTTCGTATAACCATTAACAACGGCCCTTCTTGTTAATGAAAGATCTCATCGGCCGACTCACTATCCTCTTCAACCTCTACTATTGGTTTGTCCTCACTTTCAACTTCTCTCGTACTCTCTTTCAGTACCATTACACGTCGGTTCGGGCATTGAGTTGCCATATGTCCCCCAGACAAAGACATTTGGAACACTTAATTTCATGTGCTCTTGTTCGGTTTGCATCTTCCACCGTGGGCTTGCTGGCAGCTTCCTTAGATGGCCAACTCCTAACAAAAGGCTTTTTCTCTTCCACTTTAGATGTTGCCTTGAAAGGCTATGGGGCCTTGGAAGTGATTCGATTGGTCATTGCTTTTCTCTTTTGCCTTAGTTGCCTTTCAACTTTTATGGCCAACTGTATAACCAGATCCATCGAATCCAGGGTATGATGACCATCGCGGGTCCCCACGTGACTTGGCGTACATTGACATACTTAATTTTTTAGTGTATAAATTTTTTTTTCGACTTTATTTAATGACTTGATTCATTTCCTCTAGCGACATTGTTTAAAATGTTAAACCTTGGTAACGGAAAATATTCGTGCGTGGAAGACTCGTTATAAAAATAAAATTAGCCAAAATCCTAAGTTTGGAAACAACAAAGAGAATCTCGATCGACCCTCACGAGTTTCGATCGACACTTCATTTGCCTCTGTTTTCTATTTGTACAGAGACCGATCGACACCTTGCAATAACGGTCGACACCTCATTTGTCTCTATTTTCTGTTTGTACAGAGACCGGTCGACACCTTGCAGTAGCGGTCGACACCTCATTTGTCTCTGTTTTCTGTTTTTACAGAGACCCGTCAATACCTTGCAATAGCGGTCGACACCTTAAAGGTTACCATCCTTATTACGCCTAACACTTACCATTTCCTCCACACTCAACAAATTCTATTACTCATCATCAATTCACTTCTTTTACACTCTAAACCTCTTTCAACATCAAATACACTCTTAAATACACTATAAACTCAACGATTATACTTTAATAACATAATAATTTGTCACCATATATACACCATGAGTACTTAGCAAAATTCTAGAAACGAATTGCATGGATACGTCTAAAATGAACGTATCCATACAGACGAAAAATAAAAGACTCCCAAACATCTCCAGTATTTCAAAATAGGAAATCTAACTATCTATAAGCTACTTATACATATCAAAATTAGAAACGTCACCCATGACACATATACACATTGCCCACGGGTCAAAATACGCTCCAACAGCCACGAGCACCCTACCACGACCATTCTTCTTCAACGGCATCACTCGTCAGGTTGAGGTACAAAATCCTCACATTCTTCTATGTCACCTATACCACAAAGACATCTATGAGCTAAAGGCTCAGCAAGTCAATGTAAATATAAATGCGTGTTGTGCATATGCAATTCATAAAACATGCAGTTATTTTATGCATTTTGTTACATAGCGGGATGTCACCGGGGGTTTACTCTCACCAGATGGAGAGGGCATATCTCGCAGTTAGATAGCCCTTTCCATCTACTGGGGAGAAAACATGCTCCTCCTCTCAAGACATCCATATCTGAACCTCACTCGGACATGACTGGGATTACATACATTTATATCTTTTCATTAGTCGTTTCTTTTTAGTAAAACGTGTGCATAAACTCGTTTTCATGCCATTTTGAAAAGACGTGATGCATGGACAGTTCATATTGTATAAACTTATAAAAGCGTAGAAAACAATCAATAGAAACATAAAAGACATTCTACAACTTAAACATCCTAACTACCCATTTAAATTACACTAAACAATCTAAATCATCATATCCTCAAAAACAGAATTTCTCGTGGTGTAGGCCATATCGGCCAAGCAAATCGCGAAGACTTACCTCGGGTCCTTAGCAATTCAAGCTTGAAATCTGTTAACTTGTTCTTGTCGATTTCAAACAACCTAACAAAATATTCAATTTAGAAACTTAACTCAACCAAGTAAAATTTCTGGATTTCACTTCACCTTTTTTATCCAAATTCAAATTACCATAACTTTCTTAATTTTTATCTGAATTGAACGATTCAACACGTTTCAAAAACCTCATTATGCTAGTTTAACATAGAACCATCCACTTATCAAAAGAGAAACAGAATAAGGGTCATAATTTCACCAACCAAACTGCCCTCCGTAATTTTCTAGATTTTTGTACAATAACTTCAAAAATCCCTAACTTATTCAATTCTTATCCGTTTTTAATGATTCAACAGCCAAATTAAACCTTAAGATGTATAGTTTATAATAACATCAATTATATTGCAAAAGAAGAACAGAAACAAGAGTAGAATTTCGAATTTCGTTGACTGCCCTGTTTATCGACTTCTCAAACTAATTTCCAAATCTCCACTTCTATCATGCATAGTTTTCCATCCAATCATCCAAGACCATAGCATAAGTCTTAAATCAAGAAGAACAATCAAATTATAGAAGAAAAACCAGCCCTAAGTTTGAATTTTTGAAATTTCTAAACCCATAAAAAAATCTCATTCAAAACTTTAGATTAACAACTATTTATCGATCAAAACCAAACCTCTAAACTTTCCTTACCTTTTTGTTTCTTGAAATGAAGGTCTTGACTGAGGAGAAGAACTTCAATGGAGGATGAGGAGTGCTGCGTTTTTACGTGAAGGAGAAGAAGTTGAAGAAAAGTAAGTTAAATTACTTTAATCACAATTAACCACCCTCAACTTTGCTTAAATTCAAATTTCACTCCACCTTTGCCTCATCTTTTCATTCCAATCCCTTTTATCACTTTTTCTTTGCTTATCAAACATCAATCTCTCTTTCATTAAACCTTAAATTGTGTCTTTCGTCTCTTAATTATGACCATTCAATGTATCCTACTAATTTTCATCTCTTCTTGTTTTATTTTCATCAATCACTCGATCTATCAAAATCTCCATCCAAAATAAGCCTTACATCGATGATGTATTTATACGTATTATTTTAGGGACAATTATATGACAAGAAATTCCAGGCGTTAACAGGGGTTGTAATTCCACCATGTCACCGATATCTTGGTTCAACCCTCTAATGAATCTAGCGATTACTTGTTCCTCAGGTTCATCTATTTCTCCTCGGATTTTGAGCATCTCAAATTCTTGAGATACTCTACCACAGACTGCCCTCCTTGTCTTAAATTCTGCATTTGCAGAAATAGCTCTTGCTTGTAGTGACGGGGCATGAACCTATTTTGCATGAGGGTCTTCAAAACTCTCCATGTAGTGACATGACCTTCTTCTTCTCGGCTTCGTTGAGCCTTCAAGTTATCCTACCATAAGGCAGGATAACCCGTTAGTTCAACTGCTATCAATTGTAGCTTAACCTTTTCGGAATATTCATAGTACTCGAATACCTTTTCATTTTTGTCAACCTAATTTATAAAGGTATCCCCATTGCTATCTCCATTAAAAGATGGTATAGACAATTTGGCATGTTTATAGTCCTCATTTGTTCCACGTCGTCTAGGAGTAAATTCCACCACCTCCTCCTCGTACCACTCTTCCTCAAAGTGCCTCCAATTTGGATTTCTTCTCCTAGGTGGTTCGGGTCTCCTCCTAGGTGTAGGTTCTTTTAAACGATCACCTCTTAATTACATGATCCATTTATGAATATCTTACAACTTGTTGTTTAGATCATCAATTTGTCCTTGTAAGCTTGATTCGTCCTCCTTAGGATTTTGAGTCCCCGTTGATGACATTACATCATCAAGGTTTAAGTGATAGTTTGTACCATCCTTAGTTGTCATTTTCTTCATCGCAATCAGGCCTAAAACTTTAACATAAATTCTGAAAAACTAAACAACCAAAAGTTGACACAAAAAGTGGAAACACTGTGCAACTCAAAAAAATCCAATTGATTCACAAAAAATATAAGTTAAATCTCAATGAGATTAATTCAAGAACATAAACAACATAATCAGCGCCAACAAACGAGAAACAACAAGGCTAGCTCAAAGCAGAGGCGAAAAAAAATAGCAGAACAACACAGTTAAAAAAACAATGAAAGCATCTTGTGCTATGATACCAAATGATTCAACACGGGACAGTTCATGCAAATTAATACACCTAAAAGAAAACATAGAGGGTCGGTACTCTCGGGTTAATCCACAGAATACCCCAAATTCTAGTATATTTGTTCGCCTAGAAAAAAAGAGACTAATGCTCGGATAATGGAACTTCGCTTACTTGGTGTAAAATTAGCAACTAATCTGTGAAACTTACTTAGACAAGGACGATGGAATGCACTTGTTGAGGTGATGAAGGATGCTAGTCCAGAAGGCAACGTTGACACCTTTGAACAATGAACTCCCCAAAGACAAAGAGTGCTCCAGCACGAAGTCTGGTTTTCCACCCTCTTGCTATATTTCCAACCTAGAAAGGTTGGAGAAGAGGATGTCGATTATGAGCTACCAAGTAACCTGGAACTTGGCAGACAATGGCAAAAACTCAGCTCGTATATGATGCACCAATAAGAAAACTACGAGAACTTGAAGAACACTTCGATTTTGGAAGATAAACTTCACTATATTCAATTCATCAAAAGTCCTTGACAGTGCCGCAAAAGAAAAATTTATAGCTCCTGAAGATCGGAGACTTCTGAAGTAACAAAACAGAGAAAGAAGAAAAACTAGCTGTTGGAGTCGTCGCTGGGTATTGGCACCCAGACCACTCGCGCACGCATAACATTGGTCCTACATCAGTGTAAGGACCCCCAGCCCATGGATGCACCGCCATCGGCTGAGCTTGGAGCCCACGGACGCACCGCCATCGGCCGACCCAAACTCATGAACTTCTCCTTCTTGGCAAGGAGTTTTATGCCTATCCAGTGATTCGAACCCAGGCCTCCAGGCAACATATGCCAAAGGAGCACATAACTGGTACCACTTGAAACAAGGCGGATCTTAACCTTGTCGGAGTAGTCATAACAATAAAATACTCTCTTGACCTTCTCTAACCAATAAAAAAAATGTGTCCCCATCACACGTTCCATAGAATGAGGGAACTTGTAATTTGACATACCAAAGGTCCTCATGATCTCTTCGTTGGTAGTGTCTAAATTCCTCATTGTTCCTTTGGTTAGGCGGACGAAAATGTTCTTCTTCGTCCAAAGTCCACTCATCCTCTTCATTGTACTCAAAGTTGTGGTATCTTCTCCTAGGGTTCTCGGTCACTTTATCATCACTCAAGAGCTCTATACTTCTATCTCTTCTTCTAGGGTTTTCATTCCTTCTCCTAGGTGTGATCTCTTTTGATGAGTCTCTACGGTTGTTATGTTTAAGTTGGTTCATAGTATGTTCAAGCTTGAGATTCATGTCATTGAGTTGCTTGCTTAAGGTGCTAATCACTCCACATATACCATTGATTTGCCCTTGCATGCTAGACTCTCCCTCTTGATGGGTGTGAGCCTCGGTTTGAGGAATTTCCTTGTCCCTTTTGGTTCTTGTTTTAATTCTTTGTTTTGTTCACGGATTGTCACACTTCTTGTCATCATTTTAACTGCGTTTCTAATCTTTAGGGTCTTAGGATAGATTTGTTTTCCTAAACCTAAGTCTTAGAATTTCTTCTCAGTTTTAACCTTTAAATTGTAGGCAATGTTGCTTTTTTTTTTTTTTAAATAACTAAACTAATCTAATAAAACAAGAAGTTAATGGATTTTAAAAGACAAGTTCGAAACCTTAAACTTTTGTGTTAAGCAAACATGTGATAGCAAACAAAATCAATCCAAAAGTGGTAGTCGCTTTTAGGTTTTATACTTTTCACTTTTTGGTTTCACCAAAAAACAACAAAAATTCGAATTTCAATCCTCTTTAAGCAACAAATAATATATGCTTTAGGTTACTAACACTTTATCCTAAATCTAGATGGTATAGTATGCATGCTTCATCAATGAAAAATAGTAAGTAGAACACAAAATAAAAAGCAAATTCTCAGCTAAGTCAAAGTAACACCAAAATAGTTTTCATGCAATTTTGGTTTCAGATTTTGAGCAGATTAATGACTAAGCTTTGATGCAGAAAATAATACTTTTAGTCCGATACTTTCATAAGATAACAGCATATAGAATGGAGAATGAAAAAAAGCACTAATACTTGGTAAATTTTAGATTCCTTTCATGCTTTTCTCGATTTGCCATAAAATAGAATACTATCCACTTTAACCAATAAAAATAGCAAGTTTTAAACAAGTTTTAAGAAGTTAAACTTTCATGGTCAAGTCCATACAAGTTAAAAAAGATATGCTTGAAGGATATCACTCAACACATATCCAAAAGCAGCAACATTAAATCGATTAGTTCAAGGCACAAAATGAAGTGAATGAAAAACCAAAATGAGTATTAAGTTGCAGCTATGTAAACTTGAATGAAAAAGCAAACCAATACTATTAGTAGCACACAATGGAAGCTACCTTAGCTCTGATACCACATGACACGCTAAAGCCTACAAAAAGGCGCGTTTCCACCCACACAAACCAGTTAGATCTCTTAGTGCTCGGCCAAGCCGAGATTACCTTAAAATAGGCCAAAAGTTCTATAGGCAAATGAGTTCCAAAATACTTGAAATTTTAATGGTAGCTTAATTTAAGAGTGAAATGAATCACCTTAAATTTTCAGAACAAAATATGTTGCGGAATTAAAGTTATGCAAGAAAACCCAAGGTTGGCCAATGAGTAATATTTTGAGGCTCTCGGCTTACTCTTCTTTCCAAAGAAAGAAAAGGCAACCTTTGGGAAACAGTTTTGGCCTCCTTCTTCTAGTTTCCAACTCTTGAAAGAGTGGAGAGAGTGATGGAAATAAGAACCTTCAAGCAACCTTGAGCTTGGAGGTAATGGAGGCGCACTCCTCTAGAGTAAGCACACACCGAGGCTTACCTTTGGTATTCAAACCACCTTGATTTCTCTAAAGAAAACAGCACTATTTCATTCATAAGAATGGTTGGAGGGTTTGGTTGAAAAGAGGGGCTCAAAGAGCCATTGGAGGCTCGACCACATTCTTGGCTTCCTTCTTCACTTGGATGGCCAAGATGAAAGGTGCAAGTTGATCCAATGGCTAAGGGTTTTCATGTCATCAATCTAAAGCTTTCTTCAAGAAAAGAAACTCCAACATAGTAATTTCAAAAGGCAGCAAAATGATTAGCCAAAAGGGGTAATGGTCTCCACTCCAATTTGGCGCCTAAAGGGGTGGTTTTCCTTGAGCTGAGCGATCCTTGCATCCAAGCCATGAATTTGTGAAATAAACCAACTCCAAACCATCATCTATCCTAGCATACATATAACCTAATACCTAATGATGCATGCAATTAAAAAGATTACATAAAAGGCCAATGTTTGCCAACAAAATACAAAGAGAACATAAAACTAAAGTGTTTAGTTACAAAGTGATTTTAGGGAAGACAAATTCTCTCTTCTTGATCTTCCAACCTTGATTCCTATGTGAGCACATGAAAAGGTTGCTCCATGTCTTTTGTCCTAAACTCCCAATCCAAGTTTTCAAAAATATCATCGAATTTATCATCACTTGTAAAAAAATTAAATGAAATACCATGCACCTCTAAAGTATACGTGTAAAACGTATGTACATATACGTAAAAACTAACATGCTGGCAATCAAGCCTCGTTAGAAATTTTCATAAGTGTCAATCCACCAAAATAGGTTTTTGAAAACTATTAAATGTAAATACATAATAATATAGAAACTCCTACCTCAATTACGACTGCAAAACTACTGACTAGATGACACATGCTATCAAGAACAGGCACCGGAACAAGGAACATCGTCAGAACCTATAACAATCTCGACATCAAAAATCCCTAATCAAAACACGAGGGATAAAAGGGTGGATCCTAATTGAAACTAGGAACCCAAGCCTAAGAGGATAACAAACAGTTTCAAACCTCGCTGAGGCAACAAAAGTTTCCTAAATAAAATCATATTAAATTACACTGCAGGGTCAACTGCTTCCATGAAGGGTTAACCCTTCATAGACTCTACAACACAAGGGTCGAATACTCTGGTTGACCGTTCATAAAAGCTAGACACAGTAGTGATCAACACTTGTAGGCAAGGGTTGACCCTTTTCCTCAAGGTGTCGACCCACAATAATAAAACCATGCATTATTGGTAAACGTATACACATAAAAGACTAACGTGCTGACAACCAGGTCTAGCCATATTTTCATGAGTGATAGCTCACAAAAATAAGATTTTCTTAAAAACCATGCACAAAAATAACATTTTCTTAAAAACCATGCACTGCAGTGCAAATAATATAAAACCTCTACCTTTATGCAGAGCGTTAATTCTTCCAACTCGAGGCGCAACCTCAGCAATTGACTAGAAGTCTTCGAAGTCGTCTGTGTAACACCCGGTTCTATCGAACCAGTTCTCAATTCTTCTTAAATTAATGGCACACTTTAAATGACAATAATAAAAGTAGGGTTAATGGATGACTAGGCAAGGGCATAAGGGTAATTGGAAATTTAAAAGTGGATAGCGTATTTAAGGAGAGAGATTTGAGTTTAATGCACTGTAGCCGCCACAATTCTGTTTATCATTCCTCTTTCGGCCTTCAGCTCTCCAGCAGAACCCTTTTGGCGATTCTCTTGCTCGATTCTCTTTTAACCTAGGTAAATTTTTCCTCGTTTTCTTGTATTTTAGCAGTTAGGTAACTGAGGGAGTACAATGTGAGGAATTTCGAGGATGCTGTGATTGAGAGTAGGTTCGGGTTTTGGTGATAAATAGGAATGCACGGGTAGCAGGGTTTCAAACTGGTTTCCTCAAACTTCTGATTGATTCTTGGTGAAGTTTAGTGAAGGTTTGATTAATGTACAGTTATGACTTTAGGTGAGCGAGCTTCTAAAGTAGCTTGCAGCCGAGCGATTTCCAGGAGACCAGGTAAGTGAAGTATGCTTGTGCCTTCGGGCCTACATCACAAAACAGTAGGGTTATGTTTGCTTGAATAAATTTGTATGTCATGCATCATATTTTGAAAGTATGCGAAAATAAATTTACATGATATGGCATGATAAAGAATGAACAGACTGTAACAGACAAGCTATTAAGGGAACTAATCCACCCCTTAACTTATGAAAGGATTTATACTTTGGGAGGAGTGATCCTGTAACGACCCCTTATCCTAGCAAGATATTGTCCGCTCTGGGGATTGGGCCGTAGCCCAATATCCTCCCCTCACGGCTTTGTTTGGTGAGAACTTCCCAGAAGGTCACCCAACCTGGAATTGCTCTCGCCGAAGCACTTTTAACTTCGGAGTTCTTATGGGATCTGTTGCCAATTGTGCTCCAAAACGCATCTTGCTATGTTGGAAGGTTCTCTTTACATATGTTTCATTTCCACATACTTCTCCAAGCGATGTGGGATTGTGATGACCCCCTTTTTACGACTTGTCACCTTCCGGTTCGCCCGCGCGGACGTACCGCTATCCGGGTTCCGGTTCGTGCAGCCATCGTACCTATACGTGCATATTTGGGTCATCACAATCACCCCCCCTCGGGGGCCTAACGTCCTCGTTGGCCACATTTTTGGTTGGGTCCAGGCTAGATACCATTGTAACGACCCCTTATCCTAGCAAGATATTGTCCGCTCTGGGGATTGGGCCGCAGCCCAATATCCTCCCCTCACGGCTTTGTTGGCAAGAACTTCCCAGAAGGTCACCCAACCTGGAATTGCTCTCGCCGAAGCACTTTTAACTTCGGAGTTCTTATGGGATCTGTTGCCAATTGTGCTCCAAAACGCATCTTGCTATGTTGGAAGGTTCTCTTTACATATGTTTCATTTCCACATACTTCTCCAAGCGATGTGGGATTGTGATGACCCCCTTTTTACGACTTGTCACCTTCCGGTTCGCCCGCGCGGACGTACCGCTATCCGGGTTCCGGTTCGTGCAGCCATCGTACCTATACGTGCATATTTGGGTCATCACAATCACCCCCCCTCGGGGGCCTAACGTCCTCGTTGGCCACATTTTTGGTTGGGTACAGGCTCTGATACCATTTGTAACGACCCCTTTTTCCCAGCAAGATATTGTCCGCTCTGGGGATTGGGCCGCAGCCCAATATCCTCCCCTCACGGCTTTGTTTGGCAAGAACTTCCCAGAAGGTCACCCAACCTGGAATTGCTCTCGCCGAAGCACTTTTAACTTCGGAGTTCTTATGGGATCTGTTGCCAATTGTGCTCCAAAACGTGTCTTGCTATGTTGGAAGGGTCTCTTTACATATGTTTCATTTCTACATACTTCCCCAAGCAATGCGGGATTGTGACGACCCCCTTTTTAAGACCTGTCACCTTCCGGTTCGCCCGCGGGAACGTACCGCCATCCGGGTTCCGATTTGTGCAGCCATCGTACCTATACGTGCATATTCGGGTCATCACAGATCCAACTCCCAATTTCACAGGGGGATCTGAACAGTTGTTACGGGAACTAATCCGCCCCTTAATCGAGAGAGAGGATGTATGACTTTGGGAGAAGTGATCCAACTCCCAATTTCACAGGGGGATCAGATCAGAAACGAATGCATATGCAACTGAGATGAGAAAATAGAAACTGCATGTTTAGGAATTTATATTTTAGCATTTCATTTCATTATTGCTTTACTTATTTAACATTAGGCTAATAGATGAGTTTTGTGATGTAGGTGAAGAAGTGACAGCAGGTGTATTCCTTGAGTTTGCTGAGAACTAGGCAGGTTGGAGGGGTGCATTCATGCACCGATCTGGCAACTGATGGGGCGGTTTAACTGGTGTCAGTAGATGAGAAGGTTTAGTGAACCATGATTCAATTTAAATATATTGAGAGTTTTAGTGACAGTAGTAGTTTTGATGTTTTGAATATAATTTGAGACTTATTCTGATAATGATACTCTGTTAGTTTCAAATAGTGGTTTTTACCAAATTTTGGAGTAGTACATGAATTTAAGTACTTTTGAACGGTTTTAGGAAAATGCTCAAGTTCTTTTGGTAGTCGGAGTTTTCTTTGTTTATAGTGAGATTGTTGCTATGCTGTTTTCATTGAGTGTTTTGATCTATCGGTAGATGATGTCTATCGGCAGATGTTGAGTATTTTGATCTATCGGTAGATGATGTCTATCGGCAGATGTTGAGTATTTTTGATCTATCGATAGATGATGTCTATCGGGAGATGTTGAGTATTTTTGGATGATGTCTATCAGTAGAAGTCGAGGGTTTTGTCTATCGGTGGATATAGTCCATCGGTGGATGTGAGTATTAGAATTTGTCGTTTTGTAATCGGAAGATGTCTTCAGAAGAAGCCATCAGAAGATGTCTTCAGAAGAAGCCATCGGAAGATGTCTTCAGTAGAAGCCATCGGTAGATGTCTTCGGTATAAGTCTTTGGTAGCTTTGTCGTTTTGGTAATCGGATGATGTAGGAAGAAACTTGTCGTTTTGCGATCGGTAGATGTGAAGTGAGGATTTTGTCGTCTAGCGATCGGAAGACGTAGTTTGTTCTATCGGCAGATATGAGCTGAGAATGTTTGTCGTTTGTGAGCGGTAGACGTCGTCTGCCGAATTATTTCAATCGCATGGATTTCACTTGGTCTGTGCGGTGAAAGACTTTTGTCGTTTAGTGATCGGTCGATGTGTTCTGTTTTCTTTTCTCTTTCAACCAACTGTCTTGAATATTTTAACTATTTAATAAATATTGTTTTTATACGATGATTTTTCCGCTGCAAGTTTCAACGTTTTAAGAGTTAAATTTTGATCATTGAATGAAATTTTAAAATCTTCTCAAAAAGCCATAGTTCGGTTCAGTATTTTGTGTAACGAACCTGGTTCAAATAACTCGGAGCGTTACAGTCTGAGCCTAACATAAAACCAAACTGTGCGGTCGACACTTTATGAGGGACTGGTCGACACTTATAAGTGGGGTGGACCAATCGGTCGACACTTAGAACAATTGGGTTGGCTGTGGTCGACACTTCCTTTAAGCTATCGATACTTGAAGCTCTCAAGTTTATTTATCAAATGGCCTAGCGGTCGACACTTTATCTACAACTATCGACACTTCCCCTGAAGTGTCGACACCCCAAACTCTCGGGTTTCAATCCATTTATCCTAGTGGTCGACACTTCACTTGAAGTGTCAACACTTACAGCTCTTTGTTCCCAGTGCAGAGCTTGAAGTGTCGATCGACCAACTACAGTGGTTGCACTTGGGCAATTTCTAGCGACGAAAAGTCATGGAAATCACTCCCCTTCGCCGGTTTTTGCCTCCAAACGGTGACAACACGACCTTCATTGCTCGAATCCATCCCTAATCTAAAATTCTAAGCTTTATTCACATAAATGGAGGTCGAAAACTTACCCTCGTTCAAAATTATTTCATAAAAGGTGGTGTACGAAGCCTCACGAACAATCCGTCAGCCACCGAACACGATGAAATGCACAAAGCGGAATCAACCTTCTCTCCCTCTCTTTGGGGGCGCCAAGAAAAATTAGAATAGGGTTTCCCTAACCCTATTCATCAAATTTCTACAAATTTACACTCTAACCTCACAACTTCAAGAATTTGTAAATGTTACCCAAACTTAATATTACACTAAAAAAATTTATAAAAATACCGATTTTTACTGAACACACCTTCATGGTCCTTCGAGAATTGTTGAAGATTGATTTGTCAATTATCCTTATCTATCTTGGTAATTTTTTTAATTTACCATCAAAACTTAGTCTTTTCTGATGAAATTCCAAATTTAGACAAAAACTAAGAGATTTGTGTTAAATCTTGACTTACCCTTGTAGATTGACCTTCCAATAACATTGTTATGTCGTCATTTTAAGATACATCTGAATTGGATTTACAAGTTAAAATTTATGGTTTCTATAAAACAACAAACCAATAGAGAGCCGCCACCCTTATAAGATCTTTTAAGTATATTGTATTTGTATGTGTCAAAATCTTTGAACTGCTATTGATTTGACAAAATATCGCTCATTGGTTCTCACTCTCAAACACACACAACTAGAAGTGTTAAACAAGCGAGCTGGAGCCAGCCCACTTGACCGGTTGGGCAATATAGCGGGCTCAACTCATTTAACAATGGCTCGCGAGCCGACTAGAGTTGAATTTTTGTTTGACAAACTCGTTAGGCTCATCTCGTTTAACTTGATAGGCTTAATGAGCCATAATTTTTAATGGTTGGCTTGTTGAGCCTCAGTCGGCTCGTTTCTCATCTTAATTGCAAATTATTGGCAATTAGATAAGTGTCAATCCAGTCAATATGTGTATAATTTGTAAGGATACAGCTATCAAATATTTGTAATGATATTCGTGTAATATTTTTTTATTAGATTATCTCAAATAATTTTTGATGCGATGCTGAAGCAAAATAAAAACGATAACTTTAAAACCCTGGTTTGTTCGATGGAGGTACTAAGTAGGATATCTGTCGACCTTATCTCCAATAGATTAGGAGAACTCCAATGAGGCAGTTTGAGAGTTCATACACCCTTATGTTTATGCTCTACTTTCAAATAAAACAGTAGAAAGGAATGCACTCGTAAGAATCTTCATTGGACTCACAATATGAAGATAATTTTAACGACAATTAATCTCAGGAAGGAAGAATAGCCGCGCGAAACCTTCCAAAGAAGAACTCGACTTTTGGGATAGGAAAATCTCAAATTTTCTATTCAATCAAATTTTCTAAACATAAAAGTCTTGAGGGTTTTTAATAAACCACTCTTGAAATAAAACATAGGCTAAAAACTAAAGTAAGAATTAAATGAAAAGAAGAACGCATGAGAGCGCACGCAAGGATGAGCCACGGGCTCCCTTGAAATAAGGAACCTTTCGTTATCTTTCCTTGAAATAAGGAACCCTTCCTTATCTTTGTAAATTACTAAGGAATCATTCCTTATGTCCCCTTGAAATAAGGAATCCTTCCTTATCCTTGTAAATTACCATCATACTCTCTCATCCATGCAACCATTTAAATACGTAAAATAAATGCAAATAAAAAAGGTTACAATAATTTTTGATCAAGGGAGACAAATCTCTTCTTCTTGGGTTGATGTGATCTCGGGTTTATTCCACTTAAGTGAATGGAATGCCTTTTCTTTATCTTAAGGCGTGAGATCAAATACATCTTTAGCTTTGAGAAATTCACCTACATATGACATGAGTAGGTTAATTAGCTTCTTGGATCGGGCTCTAGTGATCGGGCCTTAAGACACATCAATTTTTTTCCTAAATGCATATCATTTTATATATTAATAAAATTATTTTGTTAATTAAATGACTATCTATTATATTTTGACATTATAATGATAAATAATCATTATAATTTTAATAACTAATTTTTTCAAAAATAAATATTATTTTTATATAAATTAAAAATATTTATATATGTTTGGTTCATTAGGTTTTATTCGTTAAGACTCGTTAGCCTCGTTTAGCCGGCTAGACTCGGCTCGTTTAACATTGACTCGCGAGGCAGCTCAGGTTGAATTTTTTTTTATCGGGTTCATTGGGCTCGCTAGGCTTTACTCATTTAACTCGTTAGACTCAGTAACCTATATTTTTTCATACTCGGCTCGGCTCAGCCGGTTCGTTTGTTATCTCTAACGCATACCAAATGAAATATATTATGGTTTTTATATCATTTCATGACCACCTGCCACGACCCATCAAGCAAAATCTCACCATTATGAACCGAAAAATCTTTATGGTAATGGAAATTTTCAATTTCAATAAGGTACAATAAGTGATAGGATTTCACAATTAATGGCAATTACCACAAAATACATGTAATCGCACTCTTAAAACTATATAAATTATATTTATTCAAAATAATATTAGATGATATACTGATTATATATGTATTGATCCTCTATTGAGATTTGCAATAATACTATGTTTAAAATCCATCAACCTCTCATGTTACGTCTTTATTTTTAACTACCATTAGGACTTTATCAAATAATTAATTCATAATATTTATAAATTGTGTGAGAATTATTTGATCCATGAACTAACAAATAATGTAATAGAAAATAATGGATTCAAATCAATGTATTAGTATTCCTAACTGCTCATTTGATATATTTTCATAATACAAGGTTTATAAAATGTGCCTAAGACAAAAGTTTACAAAGTAAATCAAATAATAAATTAATATGGAATATGAGTGCGTTAAGTACTATGAATTATGATCATACATACATGTTCATCATTATGATAAAATGAATTGTTCTTTATTTAACAAAAATTAGAATAACAGTTTAATTTCATTTAGTTCAATCATATATAACTATATTATATAAAACATCTTCATTTCTATATCACAACATATATAGTCGAGATCTAATTATACATTCTCAATAGAATGAATTGTGACTTTTGACTTTATATTATTTGAAAATCTCTAACTTCAAATATGTTAGAGGCTTATTTAAGTTATCTCTTTATACATTTTATCCATATATACACAATGTAGGCTAATATAAAATTGCAAACACAAAAAATTAGTTAACAAAAATATTTATTCATTACATCAATAAAGGTTCATTACTTGTTGTACAAAGAACTCTAAAGTACATAAAGAGGTACATGATAGTAGTGGCGCTGCATGTGATAACTAATTATAAATCTTTTATAAAAGTAAACAGTTACTTAAGAGTAACTCTAATGTTCTTTTGTTTTTTACAATTTTATGGAGATTATTCCCCCTTGTGCAACTAACGATGGATGCCTAAACACAGTGATGAGCTACCTCCAAGATACAACTAACAAGTAATTACCTAGTTACATGAGTTACAAATATATTTATAACTTTAGAGGTTGTTTACAGCAAACAATTCAATATTTTTTTAACAAAATAATTCATAATTTTATTATTATCAACAAATATACTCTTGTAGTGATTTAATCTATTAAATTCATCATGTGAAATATAATTGACTGATTTGCTTTTTAATTCTAATTAAAGTTCTAACAAATCTCGTCTGATATGTCTTCTAAAGGTGATGATTTGTCGGCATTTTTTTCGTTCCTGTACTACAATTCTTCTGTATAACGCAATTTCTATCTAATCTGAAAGTGGGTTAGATTTAGAAACAAAGTTTGACATGTGCATTCTATTTGTAGAATTAAACAAATTAAGTAACGACTATATTTATTGACGGCGAAAAGAATGTTGTCTATTTTGCCCAAAATAAAATTTGAAATATATGTTGTGATGTTTACCCAGTATTTAAATGCTACAGCCATGCGTCACTTATCAGCTCTGATCTTTGGTGGATATATACAAAGAAAAACAAAAGAAAATCCCTGGAAGCCTGTTGAGGTATTCAAATTGTTTTGGCAGAAAGATATGTCCAGCAAGCTCACTTTCCAAGGAATATATTCATTTTTTTTTTACGAAAGGAATAATTCTCTGCAGTCTGGAGCTACAAAGATGCTTGAAATTCAAGCGAACATGTTCTTAACTCTTAAGGTAACCTACTTTTCCACTCATCTTATGGTGTTGATGAAACACATTTAGCTAAAAGTTAGATTATCACTTTGTTAAAATATATTGTAATGGAAAAAAATTACAGTAAAAAGGTATTATCTAAAAACGAATCTTTGAGTTCTAACTGAATGTAAACAGATATAATCATCTAATAATAGTAGTTCTGGTTTAGTTTGTCGACTTGATCTTTTCGGCGTATGGCTCATGGCTCATGGCTCATAGATATACAGGCAGTGCATCGGGTTACGACCGTCTCACTAACGAAGATAGGGCGAACGGGGCGTGGTGGCGAGTTTAATGGCGGCTTTGAGAGAAGAATCTTTCTTTTATCGTCAAAGCAGAAAGCATATATTCTTGATTTGGATGCGATAGTGTGTGATTTGGATTTCTCCAGATTTGAACTCTCTTTGAACTGCATTGCATTGAATGGGCCTTCTCTTTATCAAGCTTGTGTTTGTGTGTTTTGATTTGAGCCCTACACCATAGGCTTCCTCACACCACTTGTTAGAGAAAGCACCCCATATCACTACACTTTGAGGCATAGCCCTTGCCTATCGTGGTTTAACTTAAATGATCTGACTCGCCTTACTAGCCTTGTCAGTTCGCTCATATGACTTCAAAAATTACCTGCCAAATACAAAAAAATATTGTAGAACAAAAAAAATGTGAATGTCTGTGGTCGTCCGCCTTGTGAAGCCGAGGACGACTAAAGATTCTGTTGATGGTGAGTGTTCATTCCATACCAGTGGGGGTACACAATCTCACATCACTTGAGAGAGTAGAGTTCTCCTTCCTACTTAGTACAATGCGTTTTGGGTTAATTCCAAAAATAAATATGTACGAGTTCCGACCTAAAACGGATAATATTGTACTAGAACTACTTGGGACTTCACAATAGTGTAGGTGTATTTATAACGTGGTAACCTTCTACCCTCTTGTAACCAATATGTCACACATTTTATTACCCAAATACATGAAAATTAACTTCATCCTAGATGGTTATATATTGGTTATATTGTGTACATAGCGAATGTGATGGAGAGAAACAATTACGATAAACGGTTTACATGCCATAGAATTGAAAATCACTCTCCAAACACCTTTTCTTTTACTTTTGTACGGTAAATCTATTTACACTCATCATTTACGATCAAAACTCTAGCCAACAACAGATCTCTATTTATCTGGATCTAACGACTCTCTCTCAGACAGTGAATACAAGGTAAAGGACTGGCTACGTAGTCAGGAAAGAGAATGTCGGTCCCCAAGAGAGAGAAAAAGTTGAGCATAAAGGGAGACTTGCGTATAAGAATAAGTGCTCTTTAAGAAGTTGTATACTTTGTTTTGAACAAGGGTTTAACTCATCATCTTCAAATTTTCTTTCTAACTCTTCTTGTTTGGCATTCAATTATTTCTTATTTGCTGCGCATTTGTTCTTGAATCCAATTGTATTCCGAAAAAAGCCGGTAGCTAGCTGCAGAAAGATCAAACCAAGGAATGTTCCAGCAGGTCAAGAAGGCCTCCCCTATGAATTCCCATGAGAGACCCATCTGCCTTCAAGGGGACTCTGGTCTGGTCCTCACCACTGACCCCAAGCCCCGTCTCCGATGGACTTCCGAGCTCCACGAGCGCTTTGTCGATGCCGTCACTCAGCTTGGCGGTCCAGATAGTACTACTTCTTTCCATACTTAAGTACAATCTCTTTTGATCTCTCCTCCACTTTACATGACGTTTCTAATTCTAACAGTTTCTATCCTTTGCCCTTGTTTTCAGAGGCCACTCCAAAGACAATCATGAGGGTCATGGGTGTGAAGGGTCTTACTCTTTACCACCTCAAGAGCCACCTTCAGGTTTTATCAATTAATTTCATAAGTCTCATTCTTCAGGTTTTATAATTCTTTAATTGTTCGACTCTTCCACCTTATTTAGAAATACAGGCTTGGAAAGCAACCGCATAAGGAATTCAACGATCACTCAATCAAGGATGGAATGAGAGGTGATGATTCAGAAAATACATTGACGTTCTTTATCTACAACTTTATTTTTTTCGTTAGAAAAAGTAGATTATAAGATATTTGATTTTCTAAAAAAACATTTGCTTGGATGTTGTTTTCTGAGCCAGCTGCGGCTTTAGATCTTCAACGAAACATTTCATCTTCTTCCAGCATGATGGAACGCAGCATGAATGAGTACGCTACCTTTTTTTTTTTTTAATAGTGAAAGTAAAGAATTAAGATTTAATTCATGATATTACACCACTTTGTCAGTTATTAGCTTGACTGAATTTATTTATTTATTTTTTGAAATATGTAGCAGTAACTCACACACGGTTGATGCAATTAGGACGCAAATGGAGGTACAGAGAAGATTACAGGAGCAGCTAGAGGTAAAGTGATAATGATATGCAACATAATGTTTCCAATCTCAAAGATAAACTTAATCTTACCATTGAAATGGAAGTACGGCAGGTTCAGAAACACCTTCAGCTGAGGATTGAAGCGCAAGGGAAGTACATGCAAAGCATACTGGAGAAGGCATGTCAAACCCTCGCCGGGGAAAACAGTACGAGTAATGCAGCTGTGCCGTTCAAGACAGCAAGAAATAACAATGCTAGTCCAAGTCCAGATCATGCTATTCCCCCCTTTAAGTTCGCATGCTTTGGAGACGCTGGTAATATCAGCGGCGGCGATAATGGTAGCGACCAAATTGACCATCTTCGTCAGAACATCGAAAAATGCAACAACGAGAGTGGTTTCATGTCGAGCAGTGGCAACTACTTGTGCTCGGAGAAGAAGAAGCCTGGCTCTTATGGAAAGAGCCCATTCATCTGGTGTGATGATATCCGACTGCAAGATAGCACTTTCAATTCAGATTGCTGCGCCAACATCATCCGTTGAAATTAGATGGAAGAGTCCGGATTCCAAGGCAAGGATAAACGTCTGTTTGCTGAGACCGCCGTTTTCTTGCAATAACTTCAGGCTTTTTCTTTTTTTGCTACATGGAATATTACCAAACCCTTTAAACATCATCGTCATCAAGCTGTAATCTTACCTTCGTAACCCAAAACAAAAAATATTAATATTATCCGCGGGTTATTATATCTAGAAAACTTACATTAATTCATCCCCTTTTATTAATGGAGATCTGGAGCTCTTGCACCACACACAAACATTATAATCTTGATTTCTTTCCCTTACCTGTAATGGTAACGTTTCTCTAGGGTCATGTAACCACTTGTGCTGAGGCCGCAACAAAAATTCAAGACTGACAACCGAACCCGATCTTCAAAGAGAGCTCGATAGTCAACACAAGGATACTAAGAGTGGCATGCCATGGAAGACTTAGAAACCAACTCCAAGCTCCAAGCCTACGAAATGGGTCAAATTTCACGTAGGTGCTAATCAATCAAAATAAAAGCCTAACGAAATGGGTCAACTTGCCGGCGACGATTTCGAACTTCAACCTCAACGTTCTACTACCATTTGAAAGCTCACGTCAAGAGAAAGAGTTTAGACTTCAAAAAAAACACGAAACTAGTGCCAGAGGGGGGTCGTCGGAGGTTTTCCAGAAAATGGAACCTGCCCCTTTAATCTTAGATATTGGGCGTTCTAAGAGAGCCGAACAAGTGTCGACCCCAAATGAGGCAGAACCAAACAAGTGTTGACCGCTGCCCCGTATGTGTCTACTCCTAATCAACAATACCGAGCGAGGGTCGACCCCTGCAGAGTCTAAGTTTGCGGTTGTTTATAGTATCCTTTTGGTTTGGGTTCCCAGACCCAATATAAAACTCATATGTGTACCCCTAGTGTTTGAAAGGGATATTCATGAAATTGATTTTCTTTTATGCTCGAGTGACTGTGTGGATTTCGAGTCAGTGCTAGAGGATGTAGTTCCGGTTTGCAAAAAAGAGCAATTATCATTGAGGTAGGCTCACCATTATGTAAGTATGTTTTACATGTTTACTATTGATGTATAATATTTCATTTCTATTGTGTGTATATATACTAGAGGATGAATTCTCTTGATGCTTTGGAAGGTTTCAGTTTCAAAGTATCACGAGATTATCCCAACACATCTTCTGCTGCGTGAAGATGTTTTGTTTGTACATCACGAAAATGGATGATAGGTCGGTAATAACACACTATTTGGATTTGAAATCCTTAAATTTGATAAGGTGACGTGCTACGATGGGGATAGAAGTTAAAACATAAAAGTGTTGTTCTCGGCTATGTGTTGTTTTGACTCGAAAGAGCAGTAACTTCTCCCAAGCACAACTCCATCAATTATTAGACTTTGAGACTGAAATTTGGACAACTACTCGTGGAGGGAGTGAATAGAATGTGCTCCAAATTTGGGGGCAAAACAATATGTGAAGCAAAAGTTAATATGAAAAGAGTGGGCGGTGTTGTAAAGAAAGAATACTAATCTGGTTGAGAATATAGGTGATCTTTGTAGATGTATAACTCACTAGATTGATGGCTTCTTAAAAAGCTTTTTGGACAGAATGAAGCTGTTTGTGTGAGGATGATTGTCCCCAAAAATAGAGGGCTGAATCATTGTGGATTAAAATATATGGTTACAGGTTGGTCAAGAGATGCTACGACTACACCTTCTTGTGTTCTTCGACTTTCTTGGATGAAAGGTTCCAACTTTATATGATTAGAGATTTTTCTAAACCCTTGTTGGATATTCAATTTTTATGGAGAGAGGGAAAGAAAGGTTTAGTAAGATAAGGATTTGATGCGCCACAGGAATCTTCAACCCACCATCGACGATGAAGATTTCATAATCATGTTTCTAGTGTTTATTTTGTAGGTGATCGAGGAATATGCATCCAAGCTATCAAATATATCAATTACACTACAAAATATTATATGGAGATTTTTATGATAAAACATAAGTGGAGGTTCAAGCATAAAATTACAAGAATTATGAAACATTCCAAAATTGTCGGCAACCTGACCTCCCTAATTTTATATCAAAAAGTGCTCTTCATGAATATTGTAGCCAACTTCTTTAGCTTTCCAAAATAGAGATTGCATAATTATTGGACATCTTTTTCTATGCTAAATAGGCCCAAAACAGAGATATTCATTTTCTGCCCATTTTCTTTATTTTCCAAACTAAAAACCCAAATACACTCAAAAAGAGCTTGAAGATAATCCAATAGACCATTGCTGCACCCAAAGACTCAAGAAGAATTTATATTCAAAAAGGTTAGAAGCACTTCCATTACATTTAGATGAAGGAAATTTGAATCATTTACTAAAATGGGAATTCGAGGAATTAAATGTGTAGATAAAGACAACAAATAAAGGAAGTAACGACATGCAAGGTGTGACACGGATCAATGACTTGAAAAGGGAATTAAAGGTGTGCATAGAGGGAATTAAAAATGTGCAAACATCAAGGGTTGGAATAGCATTTCATCTAAATAAGTAAACAATGTTAATGTTGCATCAATTTTCAATTCGGCTTTATTGTTTTTAGCCATTTGAATAAGGACCAATTATTGGTTTCCTCATTTTGGTAATTTTGTTAAGGGTGTAACCATCAATGTAGGGTATATATACCCCAATTGAGGGCTGTTTTGATCATCTTTAAATGATAGAAAACCCTAAAACAAGTTCTTGTTTTGCAAGTCTCCACTTTCGACTGGTCGTTTCTAGTGTTTTGTTACAAATTTGATTATCGATTTGTGAGAGTTTGAATAATCATCTCTTACTCTAACTTTCTCACTTCTTAAGAGGTGACATGCTTTAGTAAAGTTGAAGCAAACTCATAAGGACCAAGCTGAAGTGCTACCGTCTTTTCAAGGAGCCCTTAGAGAGTAGAGGTGTGTGATTACCACCCCTAGGTCCAACTTGTATTGTTTCTGCCAAAACTTCCTTTTCCATCCGAATTTGCTGACGACATTTTGAGGTATCTTTCTCCATTGATAACCTAGAAAGATGTCTAAAAATTGTGCCAAAATTCTTTCATTTGATATATGTTATTGCTTCCTTAAAATGGCCTTAACCTTAAACTTTGATTACTAACAACCCTCACCATTTCAGTTATATCTTCCAATTCCTTTAACATTAACCCCTGTATTTTTTAGGGTAACATTTAGACATATGGGAGAAGATTTGGGTTCCAATTTCACTACAAATCAAGTAAAATTGATAGAGATATGATGCGTGCAAGTTGACTCCAAAATCTTCCAAATGCGTGTTCTTTCCTTAACGGTTGTCATCCTTTCCAAAATCTATTTTGGAAATAACACACAATTCGCTTGGATGTTACTCAACAAGGGAGAGACAGCAACTTAAAGAAAACTTTAAGCTTTGTGAAGACACTTCAACATGATTTTTCATTCAACTTTTGCTACCTATTACAAGCCTTAAGGATGATATAAATAATACCTCTAAGAGAATTAGAGTTTTCACCCAAAAATAGCTAGTCACATGATATGCAAAACAAAAGGAAAGGAAATACTTGGCTAGGCCATGTAGCCAAGTACCTATAAGCCCTATTTTGGGTAAGTTGACTACCCAATCCCAAAAAATGTCTTTTCTAGGACCTAGTACATTAAAACCATAATAATAATGCTTTTGGACTTCCAAAAATATAACACAAAAATTGACTAGCACAACATACGACTAGTTCTATTTTCTTTATGGGAATGTGTTGTGGCCAAGATGGAAAGTGGCTTGGTTGCCGAGTTGCTTTGTCTACAAATTTCAAATGTTTTGTCTTCCCTTTAACCCTTGGACATAACATTGAAATAAGGGCGAACCTTCTTGACTTGTCTTCATTGGATTTGGTTTCAAGCCAGCAAAGGAGAGTGGGCCAAGTTGATCTCATGTGGAGTGTTTTATGTTAGGAAGATTGTTGGGCCAAATGTCATGCCAATGCTCCATGGACTCAGAAGCTTTGACTTCTTATTGTGTATCTAACTATCCTTCTCCTCAAAACTAGTTAGAAGGGAGAGTCCTACAAAATGAACAAAGAGGTTAGAAAATCTCTTGGTTCAGAACCTTGTGAGGGAGCCCCGTGGCACATCATAAGTGTGGATTTGATTTATTATGATTTTACGGGTGGTGTTGCTGCATGATCTTTGCAAGTCACCTTGTAATGTGGCTTGATCATCAGATCACATTCATCTTTTACTTATTCGTTCGGACTCGTAAGGTGTTGCTTGGTCTTTGGATCACCATCTTTCTTTTATATTGTGTCAAAAGGGTCCTTGTATGATCATTATTTTTCAACTAAAGTGATTTTAAAATGAAAAGTATGATGATTACTTATTTTATGTAACATATCAAAATTTTATCCCCAAATTAGTCTAAATTAAGGATTCAAACCTAAATTGATTCCCTCAATTTCAGCTCAATCAACCCTAAATGGAATGGATTTCTAATTTGACACGCTACGGATTTAAATCAAAATCAATTCCTTCCATGAATGCAAACGGAAATTATCAATTAAATTCGAAATAACTACCTAAAGAAATTAATCAACAGTAATTTAAGATTCTATCAATCTACAAACAAATGAAACGATTGTAAAAATTTAATTCTTCCATAATAAATTCATGCGATTTTACAAGGAAGAGAAAATGGAAAGTATTAATAGATATCAATTAAAGATATAATTGAGAATTTAATTATGAATTTCCTAACTTAAAAATAACCAGTTACCAAATATAACCTATTATATTAAACTCTGCAAAATGTAAATTGAGAAATAAATTAAATGTCTTTGATCTACTAAATCATAAACGAATTTGAACGTAGCCAAGAATTTAAGGAAATTTTGTAGCCACCTTCCTAGGATGGAAACCTAATTTATGCTCTACCTAACATTTAAAATCAAACCAAAATTCCATCTTGCAATTCTTTCTCCTCCTTCCTTGTACAGGACCGATCTGCTCTTCCTAATAAGAAACAAAACAACTATGCCTCCATAACTCTCTCTTCACTCCACATTCTCCCTCCATTTCACTTTCAGAAAATCTCCTTCCCATATTGCTCAATTCAGAAAAATTATATTTCTAAAGAATCCTTAACAAAACAATTATATTAATAATAAAATAATTGCTTTAGGTGACCAAGATCCCATGATTTCGCTGACGAAGCCGAACCTTATTCCTTCAAATAAGGGTAAGTAAAAACAGTAGGTTTTGTCAAATTATAATTTTTACTTGGACACACATGTATAGGCATATAACGTAGGAATGTAGAAAGATAAAAATAGTATGACATAATGTATGCGAGTATGAATGCATAAAAATGAATGGAATCGATGAAAAATATGAGATTACTAATGAAAGCTTGAACGCATGAGATGAAAAATGAAAGCCTTAGATGACTGATAAAACTTTATGAGGGTAAGTAACCGCTAGTTTCTAAAAGCCTCAACGCATAATATGAATGAAAAATGAGTTTCATCCAGTATGTAACTTTAAGCATAGAATTCGGTATCGCATGCAATTAAATTGATATACACGCATTTTTATCTTACTGAGTTTATCTCACGCATTAGTTTTGTGATATAGGTGAGTTGTTATCTGAAAATGAATTGGCGCTGATCAAGAATTTTTTGGAGACGGGCGAGCATACAGATGAAAATGTTGTTGGTTCAGAAAAGTAATTTCAAGTTCTTTTCAATTTTATTATCATTCAAAGGATATTTCGAATTTAACTTTTGTTTTAAATAAATTGTTGTTACCTTATTAGCAAATAAAGTTTAAATAATTTATTAGTTGTTGGATTTTAAATTGACTTTGTTGTTGTTGGCAATTTAATAAATAAGGTTTTATTTAATGGTTCTTTAATATTGAATTTAGTTGTTTAAAAGCTTCCGTCTAAGAAATGATTTTTACTATTTTTTTCAAGGATTTCTTAATACGGTAATTCAAAAATTAGGGTTTTTATAACGATCCAATTAAAGCTAATTTGTAATTCGATATGGGGAGAAATTTTAGGGATTTCAATTGGGAAAAAACGAAAATGAATTTTTGTGGTTGTTACATTTTCATATAGTTGTCTATGTATACAATGACGTTTTGACTATTGCTTCATCGGTGGTTCGTAGAGTATGTTTTCTTAAAGTGAGAGAAATGAGTTTTCCTTTGAAACGATATTCGAAAACTATTTACGAATTGAACATTGTTTGAGATGAAAGGTTAAACATGTTTTACACACACTGCATGTAGTATATTATTTGCGTTGTATTTGTATCATTGTTTTCTAAAATCCTATTTGGGTGAGTTGTAACCTATAGAAAACCTGATCAGAGTATTATTTATTGATTATCGTTTATACGGATTTCTTCATAGATGACCATTGTTCATTGACTACCCGAGTAACAGGGCTAGATCCTCAAATTGCACGTTGCTTGTTTATTCCTTCTTGCTCATGAGGTGTTGCTAGACTTCGGTCGCCATCTTTCATTGTTTATGTGCCGGAGAGGTCCTTGAGTGACCTTCTTTTTTACTGAGATGATTTTCATATGATAAATACGATGATGATGTATTTTTATATAGTCGTCTATGTATGCGACAATGTTTAGCTTAATGCATCATCGGTGGCTAGCATGTTTTATAAAAATGTTGGAAAAAAATGAGTTTTCATGAGACAATATTTGAAAACCATTTATTATCATCATATTTGAAAAGAAAGTTAAAAGAAGTTTTACATATATTTAGTATAACGCTTCTACTAAGTCACTCACCCCAAACGACCCCCTCACTCTTTAGAAAAGAACAAGAACAATGAGTAGTTGGAGTTCCTAAAAGAAGTTGTTTCCTTTATTTATTTTTCGTGTTGAGTGTCTAGTTGAATTCTTAGTGGGGACTTAACTTTTATTTTAACTTGTATTAGTTTATGAATTTGGACATGGACTTGTAAATCTTATTGACCGGCTTTACTTTATTGCTATATTATATCAGTGATCACTGTGTACATCTTGGCTTTTGATTTATGTTTAAGTCTTTCGTTGCAAACCAAGCCTCGGGCTGGGTGATTGGGTCCTCTCCGATGATTGAGTTCCCTGACTCAGTGTTCTGTTAGGACCGTCTTCTGGTCGTGTGTAACGCCCCGAATTATATAAACCCGATTCGCTACACATAATACTGAACCGAACTATGACATTTTGAGAAAATCTTAAAATTTCACTCAAAAATCAAAATTTGATCCTTAAACGTAAAAACTTGCAGCGGAAAATATCTGTATAAAACGACATTCATTAAATAATTAAAATATTAAGGACTGTTGGTTGAAAAAAGACAAAAGAAAAACAGAACACATCTACCGCTGAACAGTGTCGGCGGTAGAAGCAGAAACAAAAGGCTTCTTTTGCTACCAATGTCCACCGCTCACGTCAGCCAAACGACACGTCGACTTCTCATGTCTACCGCTCACATCCACTGATCACAAAGCGACAAAATTACTACCCACATCTACCGCTCACACCCACCTATCACAAAACGACAAAATCTATTACTCACGTCCACCGATCCAAAAAAAAAATGACAAAACCTATTACTCACATCCACCGATCACAAAACGACAAAACCTATTACTCACGTCTACCGTTCGACAACAACTACCGATAGACTATATCCACCGATAGACTACATCCACCAATAGACTACATCCACAGGTGAACAGTAACATTCTAAACAAAACGACAACACTGCCTACTAAAAGAACTTGTAAATTTTAAGAGCAGCTATTCAAAATAACATAAATCCACAACTTTATAAATCCAGAATAACAATCTACAACTAAAACCAAATCGTGTTTTTCATAATCAGAAAAGCTCCAAAATTAATAAAAACATTAAACTCCTGCTGTCATTAACATTCTTAGCATACTAAAACTGAACCATTGTTAACTAGACTTTCACACTTACTAACATTAGTTAAACCGCCTCATCAGAGCACCGAACCGTGGCATAGCTGTGCTCCATCAACTTCACCTATTCCTCAATACATTTAGAGAATTCACCTGTTGCAACCTCAGCATCTATATCACAAAACTCATCTATTAGCCTAATGCTAAATAAGTAGAGCAATAATGAAATGATAAGCTGAAACATAATTCCTAGTCATGCAGTTTCTACTTTCACATCTCAGTTGCATTGCCTTCTTTCTCTGATCTGATCCTTCGGTTCCATTGGAAGTTGGATCAATTTTCCCAAAGTCATACATCCTCTTCATCAATTAAGGGGCAGATTAATTCCCTTAACAGCTGATCTAATCCTATATTCCATTGGGAAGCGGATCAATTTCCCAAAGTCATACATCCTCTTCATCGATTAAGGGGCGGGTTAGTTCCTTTAACAGTTGGTCTATTACAATATGTTCGTACCTTACCATGTCATTACATGTAAATTCATTTTCGTGTTCTTTCCAAAAACATGATACATGACATACAGAAAACATTCAAAACAAGCATAAATCTACTGTTTTGTGATGTAGGCCCGAAAGCACACACATACTCCACTTACTTGGTCTCCTGAAAGAGCTTGGTTGAAATCTACCTCGGGAGTTTGCTTAGACCTAAAACCATAAACCAAGCATTAATTAAATCTTCACTAAACTTCATTCTAACCATCCAGAAATCTAAAGAAACTAATTTGGGAGCTCAGTTCATTGTGCATTTCTGATTCACCCATAAACCCCAGCTAGTTCTTACTCACAGCATTCCCAAAACTCGCATTACAATTTCCCCCAATCATAGACAGTTACAATGCAGCAAGAAATCGAAGTAGGACTCACCTATCTTGAAGAAAATGGGAGAGAAAATCGCCGAGAGAAATTTTGCTTAGCTGAGCTGAACGCCAAAAGAAGAAATGAAACAGTGGCGGCTAAAACTGTAACGCCCCAAGTTATCTGAACCCGGTTCGGCACACATAATACTAAACCGAACTATGACTTTCTGAGAAAATTTTAAAATTTCATTCAACGATCAAGAGTTGACCCTTAAAACATTAAAACTTGCAGCGGAAAAACATTTGTATGAACGACATTTATTAAATAGTTAAAATATTGAAGATAGTTGGTTGAAAAAGAAAAGAAAACAGAACACATCTATCGCTGAATAGTTCCAGCGGTAGAAATAAAGATAAAAGAGTCTCGGCGGTAGAAGCCGTACAAATTACATCTTCCACTCACAAAACGACAACGTTTTACACTCGCATCCACCGCTCATAAACGACAAATTTCCTATTCGCTTCTGCCGCTCACAAACGACAAACATTCTGAGCTCACATCCACCGATAGAACAAGTTGCGTCTTCCGTCACTAGAAGACAAAAATCCTCAATTCACATCTACCGATCGTAAAACGACAAATTACTTCCTACATCTTCCGATAGATATAATACTCGACTCACCCGGTCACAAAACGACAAATTCCTTTACTCACATCCACCGATGGACAACATCCACCGATAGACGATAACACTCAACATCCACCGGTGGACTACGTCCACCGATAGACAAAACTCTCGACTTCTACCGATGGACTACATCCACCGATAGATATTACACTCAACATCTACCGATAGACATCATCTACCTATAGATAAAAAATACTCAACATTTACCGATAGATCAGAAACACTCAACAGAAACAGCATAGTGAACAATTTCACTCTAAACAAAGAAAACTCCGACTACCAAAAGAACTTGAGCATTTTACTAAAAATCATTCAAAAAAACTTAAATCCGTGCATTACTCCAAAATTTGGTAAAACCACTATTAAAACCAACAGAGTATAATTATCAGAAAAATCTCAAAATGTATTCAAAAACATTAAAACTACCACCGTCATAAAAACTCTCAATATACTTAAATTGAATCATGGTTCATTAAACTTTCTCATCTACTGCTACCAGTTAAACCATCCCATCAGTTGCCAGATCGGTGCATGAATGCACCCCTCTAACCTGCCTAGTTCTCAGCAAACTCAGAGAAAACACCTGCTGTCACTTCTTCACCTATATTACAAAACTCATCTATTAGCCTAATGCTAAGTAAGTAAAGCAGTAATGAAATGGAATTCTGAAACATAAATTCATAGACATGCAGTTTCTACTTTCTCATCTCAGTTGCATATACATTCGTTTCTGGTCTGATCCCCCTGTGAAATTGGGATTTGGATCACTTCTCCCAAAGTCATACATCCTTTCTCTCGATTAAGGGGCGGATTAGTTCCCTTAATAACTGTTCAAATCCACCTGTGAAATTGGGAGTTGGATCACTTCTCACAAAATTATAAATCCCTTCATAAGTTAAGGGGCGGATTAGTTCCCTTAATAGTTTATCTGTTACAGTCTGTTCATTCCTTGCCATGCCATTTCATGTAAATTCATTTTCGCATACTTTCAAAATATGATGCATGACATACAGACACATTCAAACATACATAATCCTACTGTTTTGTGATGTAGGCCCGAAGGCACAAGCATACTTCACTTACCTGGTCTCTTGGAAAATATTGGGTGGAAGACTACCTCGGGAGCTTACTCAAACCTAAAGTCATAGACAGAACATACATTAGAGTTTCTCTAAACTTCATTCTAAACCACTAGAATTCTAAAGACACTAGTTTGGAAGCTTAGTTCATTGAGCAATCCCGATTTACCACAAAACCCGAACTAGCTCACTTTTACGGCATTCTCAAAACTCACATTTATACTCTCCCCAATCATCGATAGCTACTAGTACAGCAAGAAATCGAAATAGGACTCACCTAGTTTGGAGAAGAATCAAGTAGAAGAATCGCCTAGAGAGCTCTGCTGCTTGAGCTGAAGACCAAAAGAGGAAAATAGGGAATAGTGGCGGCTACAGTGCATTAATCACAAAGTCTCTTTCTTTAAATAGGTTATTACTATAGGTCTCTATTTACTATAATGCCATTACTTAGTCACTCATTAACTTAATCAATAATTCTTCCAATTTCATCCATAAAATGTATACTATTAGTTGATAAGATAAGTTGGTTCAATAGAACCGGGTGTTACAAAAACCCTTAGCTGACCTCATTTATACACTAGTCTTCCCAAATTTCACCTTTGCCCTTAGTTAGCAAATCCTTAACCTATTTAAACAACCAATCATAATCACTCATTTTCACAAGAATGAAAGTTACTAAATGATGTTATTAATTAAGGTGGACCATACCGGGTGCTACAATCTACCCTCCTTTAAAGAATTTTGTCCTCAAAATTCAGTGCTTAAACAGCTCAGGATAACAGCTCATCATGTCCTGCTGGCTTTCCCAAGTTGTCTCCTCAACGTTCTGATTATGCCATAAGACTTTCACTAGCTGAACCTCCTTGTTACGCAGTACTTTTGTTGCGTAGTCCAAAATTTCTACTGGTTTCTCCTCATAGGTAAGGGTAGGATGAATTTCAATGTTCTGCTGTTCCACAACCTGAGTTAGATCCCGCATACACTTCTTTAGCATAGAAATATGGAACACATTGTGAATTCCTTCCATAGAGGCTGACAATTGTAACTGATAAGCTGTCTTCCCAATCCTCTTCAAGATTGAGAACGGTCCAATATATCTGTGGTTCAACTTGCCTCTCTTTCTAAATCTCACAACTCCCTTGAATGGTGATACCTTAAGAAAAACTTCCTCAACTATTTCAAACTCCAATTCTCTGCGTCTCCTATCGGCATAACTTTTTTGTCGGCTTTGAGCTGTCAAGATTCTCTGTCGGATGAGGGCAATCTTCTCCACTGTCTGTTGCACAATGTCAGGACCAAGGAAACGTGCTTCACAAACTTTATCTCAATATAAAGAAGATCTGCATTTTCATCTATATAATGCTTCATACGGTGCCATCCCTATTGTTGCCTGAAAACTGTTATTATAAGAAAATTCCACCAACGATAAGTACTTACTCCAAGAACCCTGAAAATCTAATACATATGCATGAAGCATATCCTCTAATGTTTGAATAGTCCTTTCAGATTGTCCATCTGTTTGAGGGTGAAAGGCTGTACTAAAGTTGAGCTGTGTACCCATAGCCTTATGCAGACTCTTCCAAAACTTCGACGTAAATCTAGAGTCTCGGTCAGAAACTATAGTGTTTGGAACTCCATGCAGTCTAACAATCTCATGCACATACAATTCAGCGAGTTGATCCATCGAGTATGTCATCATTAATGGCAGGAAATGGGCAGATTTGGTTAAACGATCAATTATCACCCAAATTGCATCATGTCTCCTTACTGGTATAGGCAATCCCACAACAAAGTCCATCATTATTTGTTCCTATTTCCATTTGGGAGCTGATAATGTTTGCAATATTCCTACAGGTCTCTGATGTTCAACTTTAATCCGTTGGCAAACAAGACACGATCCTACATACTCTGCCATACTTCTTTTTATATTTGGCCACCAATAATGTTGCTTAAGGTCTCTGTACATTTTTGTACTACCAGGATGAACAGAGAGTCTAGAAGAATGATCTTCTGAAAGATCTCTTTTCGAAGTTCTTTATCTGTTGGAACAAACCATCTATTCCAAAACTTGAGAATTCCATTGACAGAATAGTTGAAATCTGACTTATCGGTAGACTTCATGCATGACTTTACTTGTTGCACTCAGCATCAATCGCCTGTGCTTCCTTTATTCTTTCCAAAATAGTAGGCTTCAAGGTTATGGCAGAGAGCATAGCTGACACACTGGGCAGAGCTTCCAAGTTAAATCTTTGAAACTCTGCCTCTAAGGCTAACGGTATGTCGAGAATCAATGCTGAGGCTAAAGTCGTCACTCTACTAAATGCATCAGCCATTACATTCGCCTTGCTGGGGTGGTATTTAATCTCAAAATCATAATCCTTGACAAATTCCAACAATCGACGTTGCCTCATATTTAATTCTTTCTATGTGAAAATATATTTCAGACTTTTTTGGTCCGAGAATATTTCACAAGATTGTCCATACAAGTAATGTCTCCAAATTTTCAATGCAAACACAACCGCAGCTAATTCCAAATCATGTGTAGGATAATTCTTCTCATGTGTTTTCAGCTGTCTAGAAGCATAGGCTATTACCTTTCCATCCTGCATCAAAACACAGCCAAGTCCAACTTTGGAAGCATCACAATAAATGCTAAACTTTCCATCTTCAACAGGGAGTGTTAATATTGGGGCATTGGTCATGTAACGCCCCGAGTTTTCTGAACCCGGTTTGTTACTCATAAGCCGTACATAACTAAGAAACCTTGGACTAAATTTAAGACTCTCTCGAAAGTCTAAATTTAACATTTTTTTTTAAAAGAAACTTCAAAACATTTAAATGCTTGCAGCGGAAATCATTTGAACCACAATGAAGTTATACAAAACTACGAAATGCTGTTGAATTGTTAAGAAACAATCGGCAATTTGAAAATTCTAGTTTAAACAGCGAAATACTAGAGAAGTCGTAGAAGTCAAACACATTTGTCGATTGATAAAGTCAACGGAAGAAGCAGAAAACAACCAAAATAGAAGGCTCCTGCCGTTGACGTTAGACGAATGAAAAACAAAGGACATCTCTCGGTAGACTGTATCTACCGGTGACTAAACGACAAAATGCACTCTACATCTTCCGATGACGTCAGCACGCATCTGCCGATGAGTTTACTGAGACATCATCCGATGGACTTAGACCTACATCTTCCGATGACGTCAGCTCGCATCTGCCGATCACTAAACGTCAAACGTAGTACCCACTCATACCGGTAGGGCAAATCCTACATCTTCCGATGGAACAAACCTCATGTACCGGTGACTATACTGAGACATCATCCGATGACTATTCTTAAGGCATCTTCCGATAGAATTAACCTACATCATCCGATGACTTTTCTTAAGGCATCTTCCGATAGAATCAACCTACATCATCCGATGACTTTTCTTAAGGCATCTTCCCATAGACAACAACACAACTTTCTTCGATAGGAAACAATAAACTTCTACACACATCCACCGATAGCTTTTACCAAAACATCATCCGAAAGACAAATTACTCGACTCCTACCGATGGACCAAACAACATGGCAATAGACTTTACTATAAATCAAGAAAGTCCCGACTATCAAAACGACTTAAACATTTTACCAAAAACCATTCAGAGGCAGTTTAAATCATTGTATTGCTCAAATTCAGTAAAAACAACATTATAAAATCCAACGGAACACTAATGTCAGGAAATCTCCAAAACTAATTCAAAAGGTTGCTACCACTACTGTCATGAAAACTCAATGTACTCAGATTGAATCATTATCAATTAGACCTTCACAACCGCTGACACCAGTTAACCCGCCTCATCAATTTACCAGACCGGAGCATGAATGTACCCCTCCAACCACATCTACTCGTCTGTGCACAAGGGAAATTCACCTGCAGTAATCCCTTCACCTACATCACAAAACTCATCTATTAACCTAATGCTAAGTAAGTAAAGCAATAATGAAATGAAACGCTGAAATATAAATTCCTAAACATGCAAATTCTACTTTCTCAACTCAGTTGTTCATGTTTCGTTTCTGTCCAGATCCCCCTGTGAAATTAGGAGCTGGATCAACTCTCCCAAAGTATATACATCCACTGGCTCATTAAGGGGCGGATAAATTCCCTTAACAGCAAATCTGATTCACATGTTCAGATCCCCCTGTGAAATTGGAAGTTAGATCAACTCTCCCAAAGTATATATATCCACTGTCTCATTAAGGGGCGGATTACTTCCCTTAACAGTAAAATTGATTCACATAGCTGTTTCGATATGTTCAATCCTCACCATGCCAACATGCCTTCAAATTCATTTTCGTATACTTTAAAAAAAATATGATGCATGACATATCAACACATTCCAGCATACAAACCCTAATGTTTTGTGATGTAGGCCCGAAGGCACAAGCAAACTTTACTTACCTGGTCTCCTGAAAAAACTTGGTTGCAAGCTACTTCGGGTATTACTCAAACCTAAAACCATAGACAGAGCATACATTAAATTTCCTCTAATCTTCATTCTAAATCACTAGAAATCTAAGGGAAACTGTTTTGGGAACTCTAGTCATTGTGCATTCTCGATTTCAACTTAAACCGAAACCACCACTCGCTTACCGCCTTGTCAAAACCTCATATATCATCCCTCCTATCAACGATAGATACAATGTAACAAGAAATAGAAGCAAAACTCACCGAGTTCGGAGGAAATCGCTGGAGGAAGTCGAAGGGGTCTCCTATCGCGCTCTGCTAAGCTGAGGAGCTGAGAATGGAGGGGAAATGAAATAAACAGTGGCGGCTACTTCATTAATAGTTTCCTTAAATACGTTAACCTTTATTACTATCAGATTACCATACTGCCCTCCCTTAGTCATTCATTAACCTAGTCATTAATCCTCCATAAAAATAATGTCTCACGATTTGATTAAATAATTAGATTGTGATTAAACCGGGTGCTATAGGTCAGTCTCTAATTCAAAGTCTGAAAACTATTCTCACATTTCTCAGTCCACACATACTTCATATTTTTCCTTGTTAACCGAGTTAGGGGTGTTGCAATCTTCGAGAATCCTTCAATAAATTTCCTGTAATATCCTGCTGATCCAAGGAAACTCCGAATATCAGTGACATTCATCGGTTGGGGCCACTCTTTAACTGCTTGAACCTTGGCTGGATCGACAGATATCCCATCACCCGAGATCACATGACTAAGAAAGTGAACTCTGTCCAACCAAAACTCACACTTGGAAAACTTGGCATAAAGTTGGCGCTGTCTTAGTACACCCAATACCAAGGTCAGGTGTCTTGCATGCTCATCATTAGTACGTGAATAGATTAAAATATCATCAATAAACACTATGATAAATTTATCTTGATACTCATGAAACACTCTATTCATGAGATCCATGAAATTTGCTGGTGCATTAGTCAATCCAAAAGACATAACCAAAAACTTATAATGTCCATATCTTGTGCGAAAGGCTGTCTTAGGAATATCTTCTGATTTGACTTTCAATTGGTAATAACCGGACCTAAGGTCAATCTTAGAGAAAACTCGCGCACCGTTAAGCTGGTCGAATAAATCATCAATCCTTGGCAATGGATACTTGTTCTTAATGGTTAACTTATTCAATTCCCGATAATACACGCCCATACGCATTGATCCATCCTTCTTTTTGACAAAAAGAACTGGTGCACCCCATGGTGAAAAGCTTGGGCGTATGAACACATTTTCCAATAGTTCCTCTAACTGTTTCTTTAATTCCCTAAGCTCCGTGGGTGCTAATCTATAGGGATTCTTAGATACAGGCTCAGCGCCTGAGTAAACATCTACAAAAAACTCAATTTCCCTATCTGGCGGCAAGCCAGGAAGGTCATCTAGAAATACTTCTGAAAAATCTTGGACAACTAAGACATTCTGAGGACTTGCTTTTCCTACTAGTTGTGTGTCTAAAACACTGGCCAAAAAGCACAAATACTCCCCGCATGGAGAAGGTCTAGCGTTGACAGAGGTCATAACAGACATTTCCTTACTCTTCTTCAAAGCTTGAAAGGTATGATTCAAACCACCAGGGGGTTGGAAGCTAACTATTCCAGTCCTACAATTTATTGTGGCATAATGCTTAAAGAACCAATCCATTCCTAGGATTACATCAAATCTCATTATACCCATAATAATAAGACTAGCAGGTAGACTCACGTTCCCTACTAACACATCACTATCAAGCATCACTTGGTTAGAGTGCATGTGTTCACCAGAGGGTAATGCAACATTAAACACATGCATAGAATGGGTAAACTGTACATCTAACTTAACAGCAAACGAAGATGCTATAAAGGAATGTGTTGCACCATAATCTATTAAAGTAAAAGCAGACACAGAGTTGATCAATATGGTACCTGACACCACTGCAGGCTGGTCTCATCACCCGACTCCATCATGGAGAATATCCTCGGTTTCAACATAGCAGGGCCATTCTTTAAGGCTGGGCAGTCCCTGTTGATATGGCCGACTTTGTTACAGTTGAAGTATCGGGTGATTCTAGGCTTCGGGCAATCTATGTACGTGTGTCCAACCTCCTCACAGTTGAAACACTTTCCCGTCCCAAATCTACACTCGCCCAAGTGACTCTTCAAACATTTCGGGCACTGGGAAAACTTCCTGGTATCCGGTACTTTCCTTCATGTTCCTTAGTTACTCTGGCATTCATTGAGCCTCTTCATTCCTCTCTGCTGTTGGGGCTGGATGAACTTTCGTGGGGCTTCCTTCAATCCAAAACACTTCATTTCAGCTTCTTCCACCTCCAATGCTATGGACACAACTTCACAGAATGACAACCCTTTAATACCACAAAATTTGACTCCTCTGTAAATTTTCGACTTCAGTCCATGCACAAATTGAAATACCTTATCCTCATTCTTGTGAACAAAATGTCCAGCAAACCTGGACAGGGACTCGAATTGCCTACTGTACTCTGCCACAGACTCTGTCTGCTTCAAGTTCAGAAACTCTACCTTCTTTGCGGCCTAGACTGTGCTGTTAAAATATTTCTCATAGAAAATCTCATTAAACTAAGACCAAAATATAGCCAGAACATCAGTGGTGGTCTCTATTGTTTCCCACCAAAGTTGAGCATCCCCAGCCAAATGGAACGTTGTCAGAGTGACTTTGTCTCCTTCTCCGATGTTGGCACATCTGAACATGCTCTCAATCTTCCTAAGCCACTCCTCAGCAACAATCGAATTGGACAATTTTCCATCAAGTGTGGGCGGCTGTAGCCTCCGAAATCGGTCTCCTGAATGCTCACTGATGGAACTCGAGTTGGCACTTCCTTGTACTTCTCGGTTCAACAATACTCCCAACTGATCGGACTGCTGACGAACCAAATCGGTCTGCTGACGCACCAAATCCGTCAGCTGCCTAATTACACTAGGATCCTCCTCACGTCCCAGATTTGGTATCTCTCTTGGTACTCTTGGTCTTCCTGGTCGTCTAGACATCTTACTAAATTCTTGTACAGGGTTAATTACACTCTTAAATATCTAATAGCTAAGGTTAACATAAACACTTACAGTTGTTGAAGTACTTCCATACGACGATCGGCACTAATGAGTAATCTTTTGAACGGTTTAACTGAATGTCTCTGATACCATACTATAACGCCCCGAATTATATAAACCTGGTTCGCTACACATAATACTGAACCGAACTGTGATATTTTGAGAAAATCTTAAAATTTCACTCAAAAATCAAAATTTGATCCTTAAACGAAAAAACTTGCAGCGGAAAATATTTGTATAAAACGACATTAATTAAATAATTAAAATATTAAGGACTGTTGGTTGAAAGAAGACAAAAGAAAAACAGAACACATCTACCGTTGAACAGTGTCGGCGGTAGAAGCAGAAACAAAAGGCTTCTTCTGCTACCAACGTCCACCGCTCACGTCAGCCGAACAACACGTCGACTTCTCACGTCTACCGCTCACATCCACCGATCACAAAGCGACAAAATTACTACCCACATCAACTTCTCACACCCACCCATCACAAAACGACAAAATCTATTACTCACGTCCACCGATCCAAAAAAAAAAACGACAAAACCTATTACTCACATCCACCGATCACAAAACGACAAAACCTATTACTCACGTCTACCGTTCGACAACATCCACCGATAGACTACATCCACCGATAGACTACATCCACCGATAGACTACATCCACCGATAGATTACATCCACAGATAGACTACATCCATCGGTGAACAGTAACATTCTAAACAAACAGACAACTCTGCCTACTAAAAGAACTTGTAAATTTTAACAGCAGCTATTCAAAACAACATAAATCCACAACTTTATAAATCCAGAATAACAATCTACAACTAAAACCAAATCGTGTTTTTCATAATCAGAAAAGCTCCAAAATTAATAAAAACATTAAACTCCTACTGTCATTAACATTCTTGGCATACTAAAACTGAACCATTGTTAACTAGACTTTCACACCTACTGACATTAGTTAAACCGCCTCATCAGAGCACCAAACCGTGGCATAGTTGTGCTCCATCAACTTCACCTATTCTTTAATACATTCAGAGAATTCACCTGTTGCAACCTCAACACCTACATCACAAAACTCATCTATTAGCCTAATGCTAAATAAGTAGAGCAATAATGAAATGATAAGCTGAAACATAATTCCTAGTCATGCAGTTTCTACTTTCACATCTCAGTTGCATTCGCCTTCTTTCTCTGATCTGATCCTTCGGTTCCATTGGGAGTTGGATCAATTTTTCCAAAGTCATACATCCTCTTCATCGATTAAGGGGCAGATTAATTACCTTAACTGCTGATCTGATCCTATATTCCATTGGGAAGCGGATCAATTTCCCAAAGTCATACATCCTCTTCATCGATTAAAGGGCGGATTAGTTTCCTTAACAGTTGGTCTATTACAATCTGTTCGTACCTTACCATATCATTACATGTAAATTCATTTTCGTGTTCTTTCCAAAAACATGATACATGACATACAGAAAACATTCAAAACAAACATATACCTACTGTTTTGTGATGTAGGCCCGAAGGCACACACATACTCCACTTACTTGGTCTCTTGAAAGAGCTTGGTTGAAATCTACCTCGGGAGTTTGCTTAGACCTAAAACCATAAACCGAGCATTAATTAAATCTTCACTAAACTTCATTCTAACCATCCAGAAATCTAAGGAAATTAATTTGGGAGCTCAGTTCATTGTGCATTTCCGATTCACCCCAAAACCCGAGCTAGTTCTTACTCACAGCATTCCCAAAACTCGCATTACAATTTCCCCCAATCATAGACAGTTACAATGCAGAAAGAAATCGAAGTAGGACTCACCTAGCTTGAAGAAAATGGGAGAGAAAATCGCCGAGAGAAATTTTGCTTAACTGAGCTGAACGCCAAAAGAAGAAACGAAACAGTGGCTGCTAAAACTCTTAGCTGACCTCATTTATACACTAGTCTTCCCAAATTACACCTTTGCCCTTAGTTAGCAAATCCTTAACCTATTTAAACAACCAATCATAATCACTCATTTTCACAAGAATGAAAGTTACTAAATGATGTTATTAATTAAGGTGGACCATACCGGGTGCTACATCGTGACAAATACGTCATCCATAAATCTTCATCAGGCATTTTTGCGGCTACAACCACATGGTGACCGTGAAAGAAAGTTGCATGTGTTGCTGGCTCTCATGTTATATGTTCGTATTAACTTAGACATTACAAAATGTTAATTTGAAAGATGCTCCCTATCAATAACGATATTATATCGACAAATAGCACGTGCTAATATGAAGGATAATAATGAATATAAATTGAACATATTCATTGGAGGTGTATGCATTATAATTAATGCATATAAGTCTATAAACATTAGAATCTACCTATGTTAATGTAGTCTAACTTGATTAATTGCATTGGAGGTTTATCTATGTAGTCATTAGCATATGCATGTAGATAGATGTACATTAAAATCTTCTATGATGAATTCAGTTAGGGATTAAGATGATTGCATTGGTTGGTTTTTTACTCCATAGACACTCTTGTGTACACATAAGTTGATTTGATATTATTCTACATAGGAGACAGTGCAATTAGATTGAGTAATTGCACTTGACATAGTTTTACATGTAGTGTTAAATAAGTTAAGCTCTAGGCAAAATTGGAGAATCAGTGCATAGAATTAGTTGTACTTAACTATAGGTGTGCATGAGATTAGTTGCATATTTCGTTAGAGAATTTATTACAAGCTATTCATGTGACATTGTTATCTATATTGATCACAACATATAGGCTATGATTCATAACATCATATGTCTTCGTAGTCATTACATGTCTTTTAAACACATAGGAGAAGTGTATGATATCACGGGAATAAGTGAATATAAGTGCCTGATTGACTCGTCACAAAAATTGAGGCTGTAAAGACGAATCAAGTATAGCGTTATACATGATTAGGTTGAATACCTTGAATGTTAGAAATTAGATAGAATGTTTTGGAAGGCGCAATACATATGAGAGCTACCAACAAACAAATGACACGTGTAAGAAAGAAAAAATATAAGATAAATAATAAAATTTAGGATAATTATTATAAAAACCTTTAAACTATGGGGTCATTAACAAACTTGCTCTTAAACTATGTTTGTCAACAAAATTGCCATTAAACTATGTTTATCAACAAAATCGCCCTTAAACTCAGAGAGAGCTTTGGCTCATAGGCAGGAGCCCGCCATCTAATTTACCGTAAAAAATTCAAACAGTAGGCTCCCATCGCGAGATCCTGCTCTATAGAAAGAAAAAAAAGTCGGATCCTGTTTCAGAGAACATTTGTAAGAGCGGGATAACTCTCTTAAACAGGGCGCTCCCACTACTGAACACTTTATGAGTAAACAGGAGTTGTCTCTCTCCTCTATACGATGAAACCCTCCCGATTGCTAACCCTTTTTTGATGCAAATATCTTGCATTTTTGTGCCAAATTGTTGATTCTTCTCCCTCATAATTGATTTCCTTGATCAATTCCACTCTTTTCCCTCCAATTTATCAGTTTTTTTTGTGCCCTAATGTTGTTCTAATGACATCAAAAGATTCTAGGTCGAGCAGAGGTAATTTATGTTAAAAACTATGTTCTATTTACACTCTTTGAAGATTACTTGCACATATTATAGTGCATTCTTAATTTGAGATAATTTGTTGACTTATACGAGGCAACAAGTTATGATTCAAACATGGAGGAGGATTGATGTGAACCAAGGTGTCATCAAGTCCAAGCCCAATGACCACGCCCTAATACTACATGAACAAAGACTAATAATTATGCTAAGTGCAGGGAAGGAAGCAAAAATGGAAAAACAATGCATAAGGAGACAAGATGGTGCAAATTCAGCTCGCCAATGCGCGCACGACACATAGCTAGTCTGCCAGTGCGTGCACGACACATAGCCAGACTACTAACGCGCGTGCCTACAACAAGACAGAGCACGCGTGACAGACATTGTGCTTAGTCCCTATGTACGCACCACGTGCACCCCATGACATACCTCGCGTACCCCGCATTTGAGATTCTCGCACCTGTGCGCCCAACGTGGTCCACATGCCCATCCTTGCGCCCATGCCCATGTGCCCTACACCTAGTGCGGTCCAGCACCACCTGCATATGCCTCGCACCAAGCACGGCCCCACATGCCCTGCGCACTCCACGATCCATCTGTGCACCCATGCCCGTGCGCCAAGCGACCCAACATCTCTTCTGCGCCCACCTACACGCTCCACAAGCCCCGCCAAGCGCCCATTCACGTCTAACCTTTAGTTTTTAGGGTTCCTTTAGTTTAGTTTATTTTATTTTTGTATTTTACTTATTTTGCCTATTTAAACATTTGAGTTAGACTTTGTTTTGGGAGTTTTTAATGATTAATGAAAATTAACTTTTTGCTTTTTGAGAGATTCGTGAGAATTCTTTTCTTAAGTTCTTTGTGAAGAACTTGATCTTCATCAAGTATTGACTTGATAGATCACCTTTGATAGTTTTGGTTCTTACCAATGAGTTTGGTTTGGGTCAACCTCCTCTTTTGATAACTTCGGTTCCATCAACAAAGTTCGATCGGAGTCCAGTTCCCATCTTTTCTTGAATCACACGGCTATCATATCGTTTATTTTGCGTTGTGACGGGTCCCGAATTTCCTACATCCGAGGTTCGCTTCATATGGTTTCAGAGCTTTAGCTCTGCCGATTCAAGGTGCTATCTTTAATTTTGTTTTCAATCTTTTCTTCATCTTATTCTATTCGTCATACTAGTCAAAAAGTACAAATAAAATTTTATTTTATTTTCCAACCTTATTATCAAGTCTCGATTTTTATCATCAATTCTTTCTTCCTGTGAATTTCTCTTTTTGAAGTTCAAAAAGTACAAAATAAATATATTCTTTGTCAATTTTTGAAAATTTTGACAAAGGTAAAAAAAAGAGTTGTCAAAAGTTAAAAAAAAAGAGAGTTATCAAAAATAAAAAAAAAAGTTTTGAAAAGTAAAAAAAGAAATCAAATTTATCTAATAATGATACTAACCAAGTTATTTTGCAAGTTTCTAACTTATACACTTAATAACAAAGTTTAGGATTTCACCTCGATTTACATGTAAAATGATCGGTAAGGAATTTCAAGAATTAAGACCACCATCGCATTCAGAACGATGAAACGTGTCACAAAAAATCATGGTCTGAGGAATTTTTTGACATCGTTTGGCATTCCATAAAGGTGGTCAAAGTTCCTGACAAAGTCAAAGTCAGCGGTCAACAGTCGACCAGTTAACGGTCAATGTGACACCTCACTTGCCACGTCAACTTCTTTGGCGACAATGACTTTTCTGGAAAACGACGTCAGATGGGAATGAAACAAGTTAGGTTTTGAAGATCTTGAGCTTTTGAGTCCATTGGTAACGTCATTTTTCCAAGGCGTCAACTAGATTAGCCAAAAAATGAGTTTAATGCGGCGGCTTGTGATTTTTTGACGAGGCTCTAGCGACCACTTCTGGCAACCATTTTGAACGATCACAATGTCTAAACCATTCGCCTCTATGGGAGCATTCTAATGTGAGGTAAAATGCCAAGATCGGAGGTCGAAATCAACATCATCGAGTAATTGAATTTTCAACGAAACGTTTCAAAGTATGATCGGGGTCAAGTTCCTATCTTTTCTTAAATCACACGGCGATCCTATCTTTATTCTACATTGTTGACGGGTCCCAGATTTCCTACATCCGAGGTTTGCATAATATGGTTTCATGGCTCCGCCGATTTAAGGTGCTATCTTTAATTTTGTCTTCAATTTTTTCTTAATCTTATTCTATTTGTCCTACTAGTCAAAAAGCACAAAAAAAGTTATTATTTTTGCATAAAGAACCAAAAGGGAAGATTGAGTTGTAAAGGGGAAAAATGTGAGACTATTATTTAAAAAGCCAGTAATTTTGAGCGAAACATAAGTGAAGTGACAAAATTTGAGTGCGAACACGTGTGGGAGAATGTGAGGTCTATAAAGTTTATTTATTTGTTGATTACTAACACTTATATTTGTTTGATTATTTTAGCCAAAAACAATGAGTGGGGAGCAAAATGAAGTTGACATATGAGAGCCATGCAAGATCAATTTCAATGTTCTAACCATGAGGATGGATAGTTTGGAATCCCCATCCACTAGCCATGCACTACGAAGGAAAGATTTTGATGGAAACTTTGAAGAGTATAGTGGTTGTTATCTGAAGGAAATGAAAGATATAGCATACCGGGAAGACAATGATCTACTAAATATCAAGGTAAATATTCCACCTTTTCAAGGGAAGAACGAAATCGAGGATTATTTGGATTAGGAATGACAAGTAGACTGGGTATTTGAGTGCCAAAATTATTAGGATGATAAAAAGTTCTAGATGAACATGGACTATGCTAGTATTTGGTGGGATCAACTAGTTGAGAACCAAAGGAGGTACGGTTAATCACAAATCCATACATAGGAGAACTTGAAGGCCCACGTGAAAAAGTGGTATGCTCCAAAATTTGACTCAGGTTTCAAAAGCGTGGAAGAATATTATAAGGAGATGAAAATAACCATGTTGAGGGCTAATGTGGAGGAAGATGTAGAAGATACAATGACTCGGTTCATTGGAGGCTTACACCAAGACATTGCGGATGTAGTGGATCTAGAACACTACATCAACATGGAGGAGTTGCTACACAAATTGATCAAGGTTGAGAGGCAACTAAGGGCAAAGAGAAATTTTAAGGTGGTGTTGTAACGCCCCAGAACCCGCCCCGGTTTGGTGCGCTACTTTGCTAACCAATCCCGCGATTAAAACGATGTTTAAAATAATTTTTGATAAAATTTTGACTCAGTTTTTGGGTTTTTCGAACCCTCAAAAAATGTTGGAAAACGTGCATAAAATACATTTAAAATACGTCGGAAAAGGTCTGGTCAAAATATTTTAGAAATAGGCAAAATTTAAAAAAAAAATGAAAATGTGTGTGCTAGGCGCCGTGCGCGCCAGTGGTACCTGGGATGGTGAACCCTTGGTTATGTAGACCTAGGGGCCAGGGTTCTAATCTCAGGGAAGGCAAAAAATCTCATTTACCAGGTGGTGGGAGAAGACTGTGAGTACACGTAGGATGGCCTGAGGGAAACCACGTGGCAGTGTCAGTTGGCTAGTGGGCCGGACTGCACGGCCTATCGGGGGAGCCCGACGGGTCGTTACAAAGTGCTCAAGTGGTACCTGGGATGGTGAACCCTTGGTTATGTAGACATGGGGGCCAGAGTTCTAATCTCAGGGAAGGCAAAAACTCCCATTTACCAGTTGGTGGGAGAAGACCGTGAGTACACGTGGGACGGCCTGAGGGAAACCACGTGGCAGTGTCGGTTGGCTAGTGGGCTGGACTGCACGGCCTATCGGGGGAGCCCGGCAGGTCGTTACAAGTGTCAACTTCAAACTCATCTTGGAAATCAAATTGAGAGGATAAAAAGCTGAAACCAGAAAAGGAACCTAAGAACCAAACTGCGGCTACCAATGATATTCTATAAAAAAATCAAGACCAAATCTTCTACAACAACTAGAACCTGTGAAATTAAGTGTTTCTGATGCCAAAGTTTTTGACATATTGCTTCAAATTGTCCAAATAAGAGAGTTATGGTTTTGATGGACAATGGCGATGTGGTTAATGTGAGTTCAAGTGACAATGAGATGTCACCACTTGAGAATTGTAGTGATATGGATGTGGAGAAACCCATGAAAGGTGACTTGTTGGTCACAAGGAGAGCTTTAAGCATCCAACCAAAGGAAAACGGAGACAAGGTGCAAAGGGAGCATATTTTTCATACTAGATGTCATATGAATAACAAGGTATGTGGTTTGAGTATTGATTGTGAAAGTTACACTGATGTTGTTAGTACTTTGATGGAAGATAAATTGGGCCTAGAAACAAAGAGACATCCAAACTCTTATAAACTCCAATGCTTGAGTAATTATGGATAAATCAAAGTAACTCAGAAAGTAGAATTACCGCTATCAATTGGAAAATATAAAGATGAAATCCTATGTGATGTAGCGTCCATAAATGTCGCACATGTCTTATTGGGAAGACCTTGATAATTCGATAGAAAGGCCAAATATAATGGATTCAAAAATGAGTATTTTTTTACTCAAAACGGAGGAGTTGTAATCCTAAAACCACTCAAACCATTTGATATTTGTGAAGATTAAGAAAGAATTGATAAAGAATGCGAAAAGGGGAAAGAGTCAATAAACAAAAAAGAGAGAAGCAAAACGGTGAGAAAAAGTGTGTTGTTAGCAAAACAACGACACTTGTACCATTATTCAAGGAAGACTACTTTTTAACTAAAGATCTTACATTTTCTCGTCCAAGTGTTGAATTTTCTCTGCAGTAACTTAAAGGTGTAATGGCTGAAGATTGTTCAATAAACAAACAAATTGTGATCCCTGTCTATAACAAAGATTCAAGGACGAATCTTCTTCATATGGGAGGGAATGATGTGAACCAATGTACCACCAAATCCAAGCCCAAGAACCATGCCCCATTACAACATGAGCAAAGACCAATAATTACGCTAAGTGTGGGGAAGTAAGCAAAAATGGAAAAACAATGCATGGGGAGAAAAGGTGATGCAACATTCAGCCTGTCATCGCGTGCACTGCACGCAGCCAGTTCACCAGCACACGCCAAGCCAAACAGCATGCGGGCACCGCGCGCCTAGCCAGACAGCACGCGAGCACCGCGCAATGACCACACTCAATCCCCCTGTATGTACCGCGCGTGCCCCACGACACATCTCATGCATCCCACATCTAAGATTTGTGCGACTGCGCTCCTAGCACAGCCCTATTATGAGCGCATAGCGTGGCCCAGGGCGCTTCACGAGCCCATTCTCGCTCCCATGCCTGTGCACCCAGTGCAGTCTAGCATCCCCTGCGCCCCATGCCACACATGCCTTGCACGTTCCAAAGGCCATTCACGTGCCCACGCCTATGCGCCATGCTTCTTGCGTGGCCCAACACCTCTCTACACCCACCTATGCGCCCTATCAGCCACAATGCGCAACCATCGCTCCTATTCGCGACTAACCTTTAGTTTTTAAGGTTTCTTTAGTTTATTTTATTATACTTTTGTATTTTCATATTTTACTTATTATGCCTATTTAAACATATGAGTTAGTCTTTGTTTTGAGAGTTTTTGATAATTAATGAAAATTATCCTTTTGCTTTTTGAGAGATTCGGAAGAATTCTTCTCTTAAGTTATTGGTGAAGAACTTGATCTTCATCAAATATTAACTTGATAGATCGCCTTTGATAGCTTTGGTTCTTACCAACGAGTTTGATTTGGGTCAAGCTGCTCTTTTGATAACTTCGGTTTCATCGGCAAGGTTCGATCGAGGTTAAGTTCTCATCTTTTTTTGAATCACACAGCGATCCTATCGTTTATTCTGCGTTGTTGACAGGTCTTGAATTTCCTACATCTGAGGTTTGCATCAAGGATTTTGTAACATATCGAATTTCATCCCCAAATTAGTCAAAATTAGTGATTCAAATAATGTAATTAATCAAATATAACCTTAATTGGCATGCAATTATAAAAATTTCCCCAATTTCAGCTCAAAATTAAACCCTAAATTATATAATATTTTGAAATTTGAAAGGAAAGGAAATTACTCCCAATCAGACATTATCTCCTTCCTTTAATTATGAACATATCAACGATTAAATTCCCAAACGTTAGTAAATAAATCAACCATAATGGGTTTCCAATCTTGTAACGCATGAGAATTAAGAAAGAATCGAATTCGACTTTGAATCTGACAAATTAAGAGGTCGATTTTATTTCTCTTTTAAGGAAAGTTTTGGAAAACTTGGGAAATCGCATACCTAGACACACAACTTCCTCTCAAGTTCTAAAAACCAGATGATATGCCAAGGGAGGCTTTCACTCTACCTCGGCCAAGTCCTTGGCCGAGCCTTTTATTTAATGTGTTGGCTCACTTTGTAGATGATGAATTAGGAGACCAGGTGGAGTTAAAGCATAACCTTCAACACAAGCATTGAGAACCAAGAAGAAGGCTCAACCAAACCAAGGGAGAGGAAGCATCCGAAGGTGATGAGCATGGTGGCCTTCATGCATGGCGCGACCATTAAGAAGAGATAAAAAAATGACAAGTTGAAGCATTACAATGAGAAAATGAGGTCAAAGCTAGATGCTCAAGACATGAAGAGGTCAAACCACTTTCCATCATGGAGCACACTCTCGGCCACACCAAATTGAAGGAGGAATTTGTTTTCCTTTTTGACAAGTGATGTCACCGAGCACATTTTGAACTTTTCTTTCAATACTCTTTAGTTTATTTTATGTTTACATTTGCATGCTTGGTTGAACATTTTATGGTAGGATTAGGGCTGCATTTAGGAGAGAGAATGAGCTACATTTGGAGGGAAGAAAGTATATAGGAACTTGGGAGAGAGAAGAAGGGTACTCGGCTGATGAGGTGGTCGAATGGCCATGCACTTCTAGAGCCTTCTTCCACCTTTTTGTGTGCTAAACCCTAATTGTAATTGGAGGAGGCATTTAATCCCTCCTTATCTATTGTAGCAGCTATCTTGGTTGGAATTGAAAAGCTGAATTTCATCTTCAAAATCGAGCCTCCACCGAGTCTCAAACTCATTGTCGTCGGTGAGTAATATTCGACCAGTTTTTGGTGCACATTGTCTTCTAAGTTGTGAGTATTCTTAGAAGCCCTTATTATTGCTCTTTTCCCTGCCTTCTTCGAGGTAGTATCCATAGCAAAAGAGTATTAAACTCTCTTCCATAGATCATTGGAGTGCCCTCCTTCAAAAAGGAGCCAAAAGCCGAGAGTTTCTGTTATACCCTCTTCAGACCAACCAGCACCATTTCTGCCATATCGACTCCATCCCTTCAATTCAACCTTTCATTTTTATATACACTCACGCAGCTTTAACCTGCCACAAATATCACTCCATTTGGTTCGGCATGCAAGAGTTAAGCCACTTTCAACTCGACCCATCAGAGCAATAAGTCTCCGGTGACCGCCATTCCCATTTGCATAGCTTTTCTTCCACTGCGTATTCGACTCTGAAAAGTTAAGCGCATTTCAGTCACTCATAAAGTAAGTGCGTGTTAAAATTTCAACTCATTTGGATTGTCCTAGAAAAAGTTATACTTTCTGGAATTTGAGGTTTTCTCAGTCAAACTGAGTTAGACCAAACAGATTTTTGTGCTTGTCCTTTTGTGTGGCATTTGTTCCATAGGTTTGAAGCACGTCACTAGAGAAACAATCGGAGTTTCCAAACTTGCGAGGATCACCTCATTCGATATCTGACAACCACAAGCAACTCTGAGGCGTTCGAAGTTTTCAAGGCAAGCTCTAACTCTACTTTGAATAGCCGAGCGACTCCTCTGACGAAACTATCTCTCTCAGCCAAACTCCAATTCACATCAACCTAGGCATATCCGAACCAAGGTACGTAACTTAACTAATATTTCATCTGACCGGTTTGGGAGTTTTGTATGTAAAGTTCTTCTTATAGCTTGGATGAGGAGCATTGAAGAGGGAATTTGTCTTCCTATTAACAAATCTTGTAACCGAGCTATTTGTTTATTTTTATACATGACTTTTAGCATTGGGCAAACGTTAGCCTTCCTTGCATTTATTAGCAAACTTGTAGCCTTATTATTTAGGATGTTTGTATACTTAGTGATATTTAAGAATGCTCTTGGATCGGGATTGACGCATGAGAAGGGTGATACGATCAAAACCATTGTGTGCATGGAAGGGAACCAAGCCATGGAGGAGAGACGTGTAACAACGTGTGCATGAGTGGAGCAAAAGGTGCGCGCGAGTGAAGAAGGCAGCGGCAAGCGCACAGCGCGCGAGTGAAGCAAGAGGTGCACATGAGTGAAGAAGGCAACAGCAAGCGCGCAGTGCACAAGTGGAGAAAGAGGTGCATGCGAGTGAAGAAGGAAAAAGCAGCATAAGTGGAGCAGAGCGAGGCAGCTGCAGGCGCGCGTGAAGGAGCAATTGAGCTCGGACATGCGCGCGCAGGAGCACATCAGTGTGCGCTTATGAAAGGAGGAGTTGGTTCCAGGAACGACAGGTGGACAAGCACGACGAGTCGCAGCATGCGAACGCGTGAACAGTGCCAGAATGCTGTGAACAGTGCCTTTATTTTTTGAAACCATCATCTCCTTCAATTATTTCCTCTCTCTCCTTAATCTTCATCCTTTTAATTCGATCTTCTCGCTAATAACTCTGCAAATATAAAATTCAAATCAGTGATAAAAATCTGTTTGTTTTTTCAATAATCTATGTTAAATACATTAAATTCAGTCAATGTTCTGATATTGCGACATCCTGCAGCAATTATAGTAAATTCCATAATTTTCTCCATACATTCACTCAAATCATACAAGTTATATCAATTAAAAGTGATATAAAATAACTCTAATTTAAGAGTTATCAAATATCTTAGAGTTTACCATTGCCCACCAAGTTTTGGTTGCTCGGTGGTCTCTTATCATTATTCCTTCTTGTTGTCCATTTTTGAGTGAGGCAAACAGAAAAAGGGTGAACAACCTCGTTCGTTGCTGGTGTGTTCTTCATCCGCGGAGGACCCTATTCTGAGAAGGTACCTGATTGCTTCCTGGACCAGCACAGACGTTCGTCTGGTTACCACCAATCATTCGACCTCTTCTGAGGAAGAATCACAGGTGGGTAGTTCCATTATCTGGTTTTACATATTTTCTCTGTTTTTCTGCTGCAACTGATTTGTGTTTGTTTTGTTTTCTCAACTTTCACTGAAAGACTGTTGAACCGTGCTCCATGTCCTGCTTAGTGAGAGATTTGCAGGACTCGTGGCGTGTCATGCCACAACCTAAAAATGTAGTAGAAGTACTAAGTTTCTTAGGTCTTACGGGCTACTATAGGAGGTTTGTTGAAGGATTTTCGAAAATAGCCACACCGCTCACAAGACTAACCAAGAAAGGTGTTAAGTATCAATGGAATGAAGATTTTGATAAGAGCTTCCAAGAATTAAAGAAAAGATTGATTTTAGTTACCATACTCACTATACCCTCATAAGTAGAGAAATTTGTTGTTTATAGTGATACCTCAAAATATGGACTTGGATGTGTTCTTATGTAAGAGGGTAAAGTAATAGATTATTCCTCTAGACAACTAAATTGAGCACGAGAAGAATTACCCAACTCACAATTTAGAGCTTGCTGCTGTGATTTATGCACTCAAAATCTAGAGACACTATCTTTATGGAGAAAGATGTGAAATTTATGTCAACCATAAGAGTCTGAAGTACTGTTTGATGCAAAAGCACCTGTATATAAGGCAGCACAAATAGATGGAATTGGTGAAAGATTATGATTGTGAAATCATATACCACCCTAGAAAGGCAAACATGGTAGCCGACGCACTAGGTAAGAGAGCCTCTTCAAGTATTTTTTTCACTACAACTCATTCCGAGGAGCTTAGCAGATGAATTGCAGAAATTTGACATTGAGATTGTGCCATTTGGATTAATAGAAAGATTATCAGCAATGGCACTACAACCAAGATTGTGGAGGAACTTAAAAAAGAAAAAACTTGAAGATGTTTTGATATCTAAGGTAAGAGATTAAATGGAAGTTGGAAATGTTTCTGAATTTTTTGTGTCAGATGATGGAATTGTTGAGTTTAAAAGGAGGTGGTGTATACCAAACAATAATGGATTAAAGAAAGCCATATTAGAGGAAACACACTCAACCCCATACTTAGAACATCCCCATGCAACAAAAATGTATCAAGATTTGAAGCAACATTATTGGTGGCATGGACTGAATTAGACGTAGCTAAATTTTTTGAAAAATGTCTAACATGTCAGCAAGTCAAGTAAAGCATCAACGACCTGTTAGTACTTTGCAACGACTTATGGTACCTTAGTGGAAATGAGAGCATATAACTATAGATTTTGTAGTTGATGTGCCAAGATGAGAAATCACAAGATCTCGAGCCAAAGAATTATCTAACTTGTTTTTTCATTTTGTAGGGGTCACATTTCATGATCAGTTGGGAGGAGAATCTAGTGCAAGCGACAAGGGAGAAGTCAGTGCACTTGGTGACATGAGAGTGTAACATGGAAGCCGAACCACTTCACAAAGAAGAAACTAGTCCATCACATGAAGAGAGATCGGGTGGCCGAATCAATTAATGGCTTGTGACTTATTTAGTTGTTTATTTTTGTGTAAACCCTTTAATGGCTGAACTTGGTTGTAAAAGGGAAGTCAAAAGGTAACTTTTGGAGGGAGGAAAGTTCTTTGCCAAAAATGGACAAGAACTACGTGCTCGGCTTTTGTGCATAGCCAAATACCCTTTCCCCTTTTTGCTAGCTTTTTTCTAGCTTTGTTTTGGACTAATTTTCTGTTAAGTATTGATATTTAAGCCATCTTTAAGTCCTTTGAGGATAATGAATGTTTTGCAACAAATTTATCTTCAAGCTGGGAGTTAAGTCTCTCAAGTGCTTCCTCCTTCTCGGTGTGTAACATCTGAGAGAGAGAGAGAGTATGTGTGTGTAAAGTAATCTCCACCTTTTGTGAGTGTGGGTGGTTATTGCTCTTTGCTACAATCTTTTTCCTCTTCCCCTTAGTGGAATGGAAACCCTGGCAAGACTGTAGAAACTCTCAAGATCATCTAAGAAAATTGTTTCATCCATGAGTTAGTGAAAACTGTTTGAAAAACTGTTATTTCTTAACAAAGTAGTGAGCGTTCTTCCAAGCATCATTTTTGCATCCCACTAATTCTTAGCACGATTTTTGAGTGTCCTTTCTTCGCTCCAGAATGATGAAGTTATCCAAAAATTAGCTCTTAACTTATCCCATATCTCAAGTTATACTTGTCGAAAGTTAGCCTTTATGCAACTGAGGGTTTCCTTCTAGCCGAGCCACTAGCGAGTTTGTTCTTCTCCAATTTGGAACCACGTCAATAGTTGGACTTCCAAAAATGGTTAAAGAACATGACTCTATTTGGGTGATAGTTGATAGATTAATAAAATTGACCTATTTTCTTCTTGTAAGGACCACATATACAATGGATCAATATGTCCAACTCCATATTGAAGATATTATCAAACAACATGATATGCTTGTTACTACAGTATCTGACTAAGATACTCGTTTCACCTCAAAGTTTTGGAGGAGTATGCAGAAAGCAATGGACACTTAGTTTAATTTTAGTACAACATTTCACCCTCAAACGGATGGACAATCAGAAAAGAACAATTCAGACCCTGGAAGATATGTTGAGGGACTTGTGCTATTGATTTTCGAGGGAATTGGAGTAAGAATATGTAACTAGTGAAATTTGCTTACAACAACAGGTACCAAGATTTGATTGGAATGACACCTTATGAAACACTTTATGAAACAAATTGTAGATCTTCAATACATTAGGACAAAGTTGGACAAGGGATTCTCTTTGGTTCTGATATTCTTAGATAGACTGATGATATTGTTACTAGGAATTTGTAAAAGAATCGTTCCAGCCTAGAGTAGTAATGTGTCAAGAGGACCCATCACATGGTCACGGGCCAAATCCTTGACCGAAACCGCACTTTTAACTAATGAATTTGCTCTTTTTGTAGGTAAGTCATATTTTGAAGACTCAGTGATGGAACCAACCCTTAAGACATGGAGAAACCTTACCACTTGCTTACATGGGATTGTTCCTCGGCCATGCATTGAAATGAATTGACTTCCTCATGACAAATGATGTAACCACTTATTTCGTTTATTTTTCCTTAAGGTTTTAATTAGTTTTCTTGTTTATTTTTGTAATGGTCGATCATGCTTCAGCTTATGGCCCTCATTTGAATTGTGTTTGGATGGAAGAAGGGACCATATGATGCTGACACTTTGAGAGAAGGATGGCTTTGCCAAAATTGGCAAAGCAAAGGTGTACTCAGCTAGGTGGATAGGCCGAGTACCACCCCCTTTTTGGTACCCTTTTGTTGGCTGATCTTCAGCCCTAATTTTGTACAAAGGAGAGGTGTTTAAACGCTCCTCCGTTCCTGGTAGGAAGACATTTTTTATTGTCAAAAAATTGCAGAACTTCATCACCTCTTTGTGGCTGTGTATTCATTTCTTCCCTCAGTGAGTGAAATCTGAGAGTTTGAGTGAGTTTTTGTTCTACTTTGTGAGAGTCAAAGTAGTTCAATCCTTATTGCAACCTTCCTCCTAGCTTCCTTGGCAGTGAAGACTACCCAGTAAGGTTGTGTTTCTTACCTCTTAATAGCAAGTTGGAGTGCCTCCCTTTCAAAAGAGTGCCAAACCTGAGAAGGTGCTACTTATAACCTTATTGACCAGCTAGCCTTCCTCCATTCATAACTTTCAGTCTCCTTCGATTTAGCTCCTGAAATTTTCAGGGTTTTTTACCAATATTCTCAACAAGTACCAGTTAAAATTTCAAGTCATTGGAATACCTACAGCAAAAGTTGTTTTATTTAGAAGTTGGCCATTTTCGGATATCCAACAGGTTCCCGGACAGCCCGTACAAGTCCGATTGTTTCGTGCATATCTCATAATCCACTGACTAATTTTCTCTCAAAATTTAAGTTTATTGTCTAAACACACGAGGTAAGCACAGCCTTACTTTTCAGATAATTTGGATTTGATTTGAGAAAGTTATATTGTCTGGATTTGGGGGGGAGGGGGGGTGGTGGGGCAAACAAATTTTTTGCTTGCATTTTGTTGTTGCATTTTGTTCCGTAGCTCATAGCTAGTTGAAGCACTTCATTTGGTATCAGAGCCTTGCTATATCCTTGCTGCATTTGCTTTGTTTTGGTTGTAATTTGTTGGGGTTAAATGAAGACAAGAAGCAGTGCTCACTTTAACCAAAATCGGGACAATAACAACATCCCATCCATGGTACCAAACCCTAGTGTTGGTGAATCTAGCTATCAAGAGAATATTGATAAGCTTAGCCATAAGCTTGAGAACTTAAGCCAATGGATGATGGAGATGAGAAATGAGCGTGTGAGGTCGCCTCGAAGCCTTCACCTAAAAGAAGAACCGGGGATGTTTTTGAAGAGGAATCTGAGGAAGGGGAATTTGAAAATCAGCAAGGTAGGTGCGGTGGCAACAAAGATTTGAGCCGTGTGAAGATATTCATTCCTTTCTTTAGTGGTTCTTGCAATGGAGATGTTTTTTTTGGATTGGGTAGACAAAGTGAAAAATGTGTTTGACTACTATAATAACTCCGAGAAAGTGAAGCTACAACTCGTTTCTTTTGTACTTACCGGTTGTACTAGTTTGTGGTGGGACAACTTAAAGGCCCAAAGGAGGCATGAGGAAGATGATTCTATTGTGACTTGGAGGGTTATGAAAGCTTTAAGGAGGAAGAGATTTGTGTCAAGCCATTACAAGCAAGAATTGTTCCTTCAATTGCAAAGTTTGAAGCAAGGATCTCAATTGGTTAAAGAATACTTAACTGAGTTTGAAATACTTAAGATTTGAAGTGGAATTGAGGAGCCCATAACATTGTGGAATTACAAACCGTGGATACAATGGATACGGTGCTATAACTTTCTTTGAAAATTGAGAGGCAAGTCAGGAGGAAGGGCAAGACGAATGACAATTAGTTTCCTCCTGAAACTGAGAACTCTACTGAACCACCTCTTAAGGTGGATGACAAGAAGTCATTTACCAAGAGTTGGCCATCAAATGGGGTAGAAGACAAAAACAAAGTGGAGGATGCAAGTCGACTTAGAGCAAGGGAAATTAAATGCTTTAAATGTCTTGGATTGTGGCACATTGCCTCCCAATGTCCAAATAGAAGAGTGATGGTTCTTAAAGAGAGTGCCGGAGAAGTAGTGAGCGAGGATGAGCAAGAGGAAGGTTCTAGTGGGGACCTTGAAAGTCAAGAAGAGGTTTTTTCATGCACAAGATGGATCTCTCTTGATAGTTTTCCGAAGAGCCCTCTTATCCGAGGCCAACAATGAAGATTGTCAGTGAGAGAATATTTTCCATAGTCGTTTGATAATGGACCATGTGTGCTCCCTCATCATCGATGGAGGAAGTTGCACCAATGTGGCTTCCCTTGATTTGGTCGACAAGCTTGGGTTGGAGACCACTACACATCCAAACCCCTACAAGCTAAGGTGGTTAAACAATAGGGATGATATCAAGGTGTCTGAGCAAGTGTGCATTGAATTTGCCATTGGAAGTTACAAGGATAAAGTGTTTTGTGATGTGGTACCTATGAGTGCTAGCCACCTATTGTTGGGGAGGCCGTGGCAATTTGATAGAAGGGTCTCATATGATGGTCACTCCAATTGCTATTCTTTGAAGTTCGAGGGAAAATTGATCAAATTAGTTATTCTTTGAAGTTCGGGGGAATATTAATCAAATTAGACCGGAGCAAGTAGCTAATGATGAAGAGGCAAGAAGAAAGGGAAAAGATAAAACTAATCTTTTTGTATCCAAGAAGGAGTTGAAGAAGACTCTTTTAGGGGGTGCTCATTTCTTGATGTTTCAGAAAAGGATGGAAGTTAAAGCTCTCTTAAAACAATTTGAAGATGTCTTTCTGGAAGAACTTCCACATGGCCTACCACCCGTTTGGGGTATTGAACACCAAATTGATCTACAACTGGAGGTTGTGCTTTCAAATTGCCCCGCTTATAGAATGAACCCATAGGAAACTAAAGAGTTTCAAAGTCAAGTGGACGAATTGCTAGAGAAGGGTTACATCTGGGAATCGTTGAGCCCGTGTGCCGTGCCTACCCTCCTAGTACCAAAGAAGAATGGCTCAATAAGAATGTGTGTAGATAGCTGAGCCATCAATCAAATTACTATCAAGTATCGGTTTCCTATTCCGAGGCTTGAGGATATGCTAGATGAACTTAGTGGAGCTTCTTATTTTTTCAAGTTGGACTTGAAGAGTGGTTACGACCAAATCCGAATGAAGGAAGGAGATAAGTGGAAAACGGCTTTCAAAACCAAGTATTGGCTCTTCGAGTGGTTGGTGATGTCTTTTGGCCTTTCCGATACTCCTAGAACCTTTATGTGGCTCATGCACTTTGTCCTCAAAAAGTTTTTTGGCAAGTTTATCGTGGTCTATTTTGACGATATTTTGGTGTATAGTTCGAGTTTTGCATCACACTTGGAGCACCTCGGCACTCTTTTTGAAACTCTTAGGGGCGCCAAGCTTTTTGGAAATCTCAAGAAGTGTACTTTTGCTCAAGAAAGAGTGTATTTTCTCAGCTTTATTATCACAAAAGATGGCATGAAGGTCAATGAGTCAACGATTTAGGCCATCAAGGGTTGGCTGATTCCAAAGGGGATCTCGGAGGTGAGGAGTTTCCATGGGTTGACATCTTTCTATAAGAGGTTTGTCAAGGACTTTAGTTCCATCATAGCCCCCATTACCGATTGTATCAAGAAAGGAAAGGAATTCCAATGGACTCAAGCTTACCAACGAAGCTTTGAATTAATAAAGGAGAAATTATGTCATGCACATGTCCTTACACTCCTTGACTTCAACAAAGTTTTTGAGATCAAATGTGACACATCCGGGTTCGGGATCAGAGCGCTACTCATGCAAGAGGGTAAACCAATTGTATATTTTAGTGAGAAGCGTAAGGGAGCCACCTGTAGCTATTCAACATATGATAGGAGTTCTGGGCCGTTATCCGAGCTTTAGAAATGTGGCAACATTATCTCCTCTCCAAGGAGTTTATCATCCACACCGATCATGAAGCGCTCAAGCACATAAAGAGCCAAGGAAAGTTGAACAAGAGGCATGCAAAATGGGTGAAGTTCCTTGAACGATACCCTTACATCATCAAGTATAAGAAAGGAGAGACTAATATTGTGGCTAACGCCTTATCTAAGTGGTATGTTCTCTTGACCGAGCTATACACCAAGTTCTTTGGGCTTGATTGGATCAAAGCTAGTTATGTTGATGACCATGACTTCGACCTTTGGTATGAGAAGTATCAAGACAAGGATGAAGGTGACTACACCTAGTGGATGGTTACCTCTTCATTGGAACTAAATTGTGCGCCTAGTGGAGGCATTCGAGAATCCCTCATCAAAGAAGCTCATAGTGGCGGCTTATCTAGCCATTATGGGGAGAAGAAAATTTTGGACATGATCAAAGAGCATTTCTGTTGGCCTCATCTACTTCAGGATGTGCATCGGTATTAGAGAAGTGTAACGTTTGTAAGAAAGCCAAGAGTCGAGTTCTTCCTCAATGACTCTATTTGCCATTGCCCGTGCCTAGTCATCCTTGGGTGGAACTTAGCATGAATTTTATTTTGGGGCTACCTCACACCGTTCGAGCTAAAGAGTCAATCATGGTGGTTGTAGACCGATTTTCCAAGATGACACATTTTATAGCTTGCTCCAAAACGGATGACTCCACCCAAGTGGCCAAATTATTCTTCAAGGAAGTGGTGTGTTTGCATGGAGTTCCCAAGACTATATTTTCGGATAGGGACACCAAGTTCCTAAGTTCTTTTTGGAAGACACTTTGAGGGAAATTTGGTACAAAGTTGCGTTTTAGCACATTTTTTCACCCTCAAACAGATGGCCAAACCAAGATCGTGAATAGAACCTTGGGTACTTTGTTGAGAAGCATAGTGGGGAAAAAGACTCAAATATTGGGATGTTCAACTTCCGTATGTAGAGTTTGCTTATAATATGAGTGTACATTCCTCAACTCAAATGACCCCGTTCGACTTAGTGTACAGTTTCAACCCACTTACTCCATTGGACCTAGTGTGTAGCAACTGGTATTGTCTACCTTATTTAATTAATAACGTCATTTTGTAACTTTTATCTTTATGGAATTTTAGTGAATTTGATTGGTTGGTTAAATAGGTTAAAGTTGGTTAGCCAAGGGCATTTGAGTAATTGTGAAGCAGTGTTATAAATGGAAGGTTTAATGAAGGTTTAGCCGCCACTGTTTCTCATTTTCCTTTCTCGGTATTCAGCTCAGCTAAGCAGAGTTTCTCTCGGTGATTTTCTCTCCCATTTTCTCCCAGCCAGGTGAGTTCTACTTCGATTTCTTGCTACATTGTAACTATCGATGTTAGAGGGGATTTTAAAAGCGAGTTTTGAGAATGCTGTAAGTGGGAGTTAGTTTGGGTTTGGCGCAAATCGGGAATGCTCAATGAATAGAGCTCCTAAATTAATTTCCTTAGATTTTTGGATGGTTAGAATGAAGTTTAGTGAAGATTTAATTAATGCTCAGTTTATGGTTTTAGGTTTGAGCAAACTCCTGAGGTAGATTTCAATCTTTTTTTTTTTTTTTTTTTTTTTTTTTTTTTTTTTTTTTTTTTTTTTTTTTTTTTTTTTTTTTTTTTTTTTTTTTTTTTTTTTTTTTTTTTTTTTTTTTTTTTTTTTTTTTTTTTTTTTTTTTTTTTTTTTTTTTTTTTTTTTTTTTTTTTTTTTTTTTTTTTTTTTTTTTTTTTTTTTTTTTTTTTTTTTTTTTTTTTTTTTTTTTTTTTTTTTTTTTTTTTTTTTTTTTTTTTTTTTTTTTTTTTTTTTTTTTTTTTTTTTTTTTTTTTTTTTTTTTTTTTTTTTTTTTTTTTTTTTTTTTTTTTTTTTTTTTTTTTTTTTTTTTTTTTTTTTTTTTTTTTTTTTTTTTTTTTTTTTTTTTTTTTTTTTTTTTTTTTTTTTTTTTTTTTTTTTTTTTTTTTTTTTTTTTTTTTTTTTTTTTTTTTTTTTTTTTTTTTTTTTTTTTTTTTTTTTTTTTTTTTTTTTTTTTTTTTTTTTTTTTTTTTTTTTTTTTTTTTTTTTTTTTTTTTTTTTTTTTTTTTTTTTTTTTTTTTTTTTTTTTTTTTTTTTTTTTTTTTTTTTTTTTTTTTTTTTTTTTTTTTTTTTTTTTTTTTTTTTTTTTTTTTTTTTTTTTTTTTTTTTTTTTTTTTTTTTTTTTTTTTTTTTTTTTTTTTTTTTTTTTTTTTTTTTTTTTTTTTTTTTTTTTTTTTTTTTTTTTTTTTTTTTTTTTTTTTTTTTTTTTTTTTTTTTTTTTTTTTTTTTTTTTTTTTTTTTTTTTTTTTTTTTTTTTTTTTTTTTTTTTTTTTTTTTTTTTTTTTTTTTTTTTTTTTTTTTTTTTTTTTTTTTTTTTTTTTTTTTTTTTTTTTTTTTTTTTTTTTTTTTTTTTTTTTTTTTTTTTTTTTTTTTTTTTTTTTTTTTTTTTTTTTTTTTTTTTTTTTTTTTTTTTTTTTTTTTTTTTTTTTTTTTTTTTTTTTTTTTTTTTTTTTTTTTTTTTTTTTTTTTTTTTTTTTTTTTTTTTTTTTTTTTTTTTTTTTTTTTTTTTTTTTTTTTTTTTTTTTTTTTTTTTTTTTTTTTTTTTTTTTTTTTTTTTTTTTTTTTTTTTTTTTTTTTTTTTTTTTTTTTTTTTTTTTTTTTTTTTTTTTTTTTTTTTTTTTTTTTTTTTTTTTTTTTTTTTTTTTTTTTTTTTTTTTTTTTTTTTTTTTTTTTTTTTTTTTTTTTTTTTTTTTTTTTTTTTTTTTTTTTTTTTTTTTTTTTTTTTTTTTTTTTTTTTTTTTTTTTTTTTTTTTTTTTTTTTTTTTTTTTTTTTTTTTTTTTTTTTTTTTTTTTTTTTTTTTTTTTTTTTTTTTTTTTTTTTTTTTTTTTTTTTTTTTTTTTTTTTTTTTTTTTTTTTTTTTTTTTTTTTTTTTTTTTTTTTTTTTTTTTTTTTTTTTTTTTTTTTTTTTTTTTTTTTTTTTTTTTTTTTTTTTTTTTTTTTTTTTTTTTTTTTTTTTTTTTTTTTTTTTTTTTTTTTTTTTTTTTTTTTTTTTTTTTTTTTTTTTTTTTTTTTTTTTTTTTTTTTTTTTTTTTTTTTTTTTTTTTTTTTTTTTTTTTTTTTTTTTTTTTTTTTTTTTTTTTTTTTTTTTTTTTTTTTTTTTTTTTTTTTTTTTTTTTTTTTTTTTTTTTTTTTTTTTTTTTTTTTTTTTTTTTTTTTTTTTTTTTTTTTTTTTTTTTTTTTTTTTTTTTTTTTTTTTTTTTTTTTTTTTTTTTTTTTTTTTTTTTTTTTTTTTTTTTTTTTTTTTTTTTTTTTGTATGTCATGTATCATGTTTTTGGAAAGAATACGAAAATGAATTTACATGTAATTGACATGGTAAGGCATGAACAGATTGTAATAGACAACGGTTAAGGGAACTAATCCGCCCCTTAATCGATGAAGAGAATGTATGACTTTGAGAAATGATCTGCTTGCCGACGGAACCAAAGTTATCAAACAAGGAGCTTGACCCGTAACCGAACTTGTGGTAAGAACCAAAGCTATCAAGTTGATCTTTCAAGTTTTGACTTGAAGAAGATCTAGTTCTTCACAAAGAACAAAAGAGAAAATTCTCACAAAGAGTAACTCAAAATCATGTATATTGCTTAATAATGTTGAAGCGCCTATGCCTTTAAATAGGCTACAAAATATCCTAAAAGTAATTAGGAAATATTACTAAAACAATACTTAGGAAAACTTTCTAAATCTAAGATTAGGAAAGCTTTCTAAAACTATAATTAAGAAACTTTCTAAAACTCTAATTAGGAAAACTTTCTAAAATTATAATTAAGAAACTTTCTATAATTACGCGATCCAACCCACTGTAGAAACCTTTGTGAAATAGTCCAATAATCTTTGAACGTGTGCTTGATCCTCCATTTATGCCTTACCTTGAAAAATGTCATAATGTAAGGGGATGCTGAATTGAAAACGTTGATCTTCGTAAAACATGTTTCTCCATGAAGAACTACAATATTTTGACATTGATGTTTGTCTTTGGGCTTGAGCTTGGTCGCACCTTGATTCACATTAGAGCTTCCTTTGTTAGATGGATTATATACCTTGATATTGGGCTTGGACCTATCTTGGTTCGTATCATTTATGCTTGTTTGAATGTTTTCTGTATGTCATGTATCATGTTTTTGGAAAGAATACGAAAATGAATTTACATGGTAAGGCATGAACAGATTGTAATAGACCAACGGTTAAGGGAACTAATCCGCCCCTTAATCGATGAAGAGAATGTATGACTTTGAGAAATTGATCTGCTTCCCAATGGAATATAGGATCAGATCAGCTGTTCAATCGATGAAGATGATGTATGACTTTGGAAAAATTGATCCAACTCTCAATAGAACCGAGGGATCAGATCAGAGAAAGAATGTGAATGCAACTGAGATGTGAAAGTAGAAACTGCATAACTAGGATTTATGTTTCAGCTTATCATTTCATTATTGCTCTACTTATTTAGCATTAGGCTAATAGATGAGTTTTGTGATGTAGGTGCTGAGGTAACTACTAGAAAATTCTCTGAATTTACTAAAGACTAAGAGTAGTTGATGGAGCACACCTATGCCTCGACTTGGCAATCTGATGGGGCGATTTAGCTAATGTCAATAGGTGTGAAAGTCTAGTTGAAAATGGTTCAGTTTTAGTATGCTGAGAATGTTAATGATTGCAGGAGTTTAATGTTTTTAATAATTTTGGAGCTTTTCTGATTATGAAAATACGATTTGGTTTGAGTTATAGATTGTTATTCTGGATTTATAAAGTTGTGGATTTATGTTGTTTTGAATAGCTACTGTTAAAAATTTACAAGTTCTTTTAGTAGGCAGAGTTGTCCGTTTGTTTAGAGTGTTATTGTTCACCGGTGGATGTTGTCTATCGGTGGATGTAGTCTATCGATGGATGTAGTCTATCGGTGGATGTAGAGTGTTACTGTTCATCGGTGGATGTTGTCTATCGGTGGATGTAGTCTATCGGTGGATGTAGAATGTTACTGTTCACCGGTGGATGTTGTCTATTGGTGGATGTAGTCTATCGGTAGATGTGAGTAATAGATTTTGTCGTTTTGTGATCGGTGGATGTGAGTAATAGATTTTGTCGTTTTGTGATCGGTGGATGCCTTTTGTTTCTGTTTCTATCGCCGGAACTATTCAACGGTAGAGGTGTTCTGTTTTCTTTTGTTTTCTTTCAACTGATTGACTTTATTATTTTAATTAAATTAATAAATGTTGTTTTATACAAATGAATTTCTGCTACAAGTTTTAACGTTTTTAAGGGTCAAACTTTGACCGTTGAGTGAAATTTTGAAATTTTCTCAGAATGTCATAGTATGGTTCAGTAGTATGAGTAGCGAACCCTATATATATAATTCGGGGCGTTACAGTATGGTATCAGAGACATTTTGTTAAACCGTTCAAAAGATTACTCATCAGTGTCGATCGTCGCATGGAAGTACTCCAACAACTGTTAGTGTTTATGTTAACCTTAGTTATTAGATATTTATGAGAGTAATTAACCTTGAACAGGAATATAGCAAATGGCTAGAAGACCAGAAAGACCAAGAGTACCGAGAGATATGCCAAATTTGAGAAATGAGGAGGATCCTAGTGTAATTAGGCAGCTGACAGATTTGGTGAACCAACAGACAGATTTGGTGCTCAGCTGACCATTGAGTACTGTTGAACCGAGAAATACAAGGAAGTCCCAACTCGGGTTCCAACAATGAGCATTCAGGAGACAAATTTCGGAGGCTATAGCCGCCCACATTTGATGGAAAGTCGTCCAATCCGATTGTTACTGAAGAGTGGCTTAGGAAGATTGAGAGTATGTTCAGGTGTGCCAACGTTGGTGAAGGAGACAAAGTCACTCTAGCAACGTTCCATTTGGCTGGGGACGCTCAACTTTGGTGGGAAACAATACAGACCACCACTGATGTTTTGCTATGTCTTGGTCACAGTTCAAGGAGATTTTCTATGAGAAATATTTTAACAGCACAGTCCAGGCCGCAAAGAAGGTGGAGTTTTTGAACTTGAAATAGACATGGTCTGTGGCTGAGTACAGTAGGCAATTCGAGTCCCTGTCCAGGTTTGCTGGACATTTTGTTCACAAGAATGAGGATAAGATGTTTCAATTTGTGCACGAACTGAAGCCAGAAATTTACAGAGGAGTCAAATTTTGTGGTATTAAAGGGTTGTCATTTAGTGAAGTTGTGTCCACAGCATTGGAGGTGGAAGAAGCTGAAATGAAGTGTTTTGGACCTAAGGAAGCCCCACGAAAGTTCGTTCAGCCACACCAGCAGAGAGGAATGAAGAGGCCTAGTGAAGGCCAGAGTAACCAAGGAACAAGAAAGAAGGTGCAGGATACCAGGAAGTTTCCCCAGTGCCTGAAATGTTTGAAGAGTCACCTGGGCGAGTGCAGGTTTGGGACGGAGAAGTGTTTCAACTGTGAAGAAGTTGGACACACATTCAAGGACTGCCCAAATCCCAGAGTCATTCGATGCTTCCACTGTAACAAAATCAGCCATATTAACAGAGACTGTCCAGCTTTGAAGAGTGGCCCTGCTAAGATAAAGCCGAGGATATTCTCCATGATGGAATCGGGTGATGAAGAACAACCCGCTGTAGTGTCAGGTACCATATTGATCAACTCTATACCTGATTTTACTTTAATAGATTCTGGAGCAACACATTAGTTTATAGCGTCTGCGTTTACTGTCAAGTTAAATGTACAGTTTACCCTTACTGAGCATGTATTTAACGTCGCGTTACCCTCTGGTGAACGCATGCACTCTAACCAAGTGATGCTTGATAGCGTTGTGTTAGTAGGAAACATGAATCTACCTGCTGATCTTATTATTATGGATATAACGGGATTTGATGTAATCTTAGGAATAGATTGGTTCTTCAAACATTATGCCACAATCGATTGTAGGACTAGGATTGTTAGTTTTCAACCCCCTGGTGGTTCGAAACATACCTTCCAAGCTTTGAAGAGGAGTAAGGAAATGACTGTTATGACTTCTATCGATGCTAGACCCTCCCCATGTGGTGAATATTTGTGTTTTTTTACCAGTGTTTTAGACAAGCAACTTGTAGGAAAACCGAGCCCTCAAAATGTCTTGGTTGTCCAAGACTTTCCAGAAGTATTTCTAGATAACCTTCCTGGCTTGCCGCCAGATAGGGAAATTGATTTTGTTGTAGATGTTTACCCAGGCGCTGAGCCTGTATCTAAGAATCCCTATAGATTAGCACCTACGGAGCTTAAGGAATTAAAGAAATAGTTGGAGGAACTATTGGATAAAGGTTCATACGCCCAAGCTTTTCACCATGGGGTGCACCAGTTCTTTTTGTTAAGAAGAAGGATGGATCAATGCGTATGTGCGTTAATTATCGGGAATTGAATAAGTTAACCATCAAGAACAAGTATCCATTGGCAAGGATTGATGATTTATTCGACCAGCTTAATGGTGCACGAGTCTTCTCTAAGATTGACCTTAGGTCCGGTTATTACCAATTGAAAGTCAAATCTGAAGATATCCCAAAGACTGCCTTTCGCACCAGGTATGGACATTATGAATTCCTGGTGATATCCTTTGGATTGACAAATGCACCAGGAGCCTTCATAGACCTTATGAATAGAGTGTTTCACGGGTTTCTAGATAAATTTGTCATAGTGTTTATTGATGATATCTTAATTTATTCACGTACTAAGGAGGAGCATGCAAGGCATTTGAGTTTGGTGTTAGAAGTACTAAGACAGCTCCAACTTTATGCCAAGTTTTCCAAGTGTGAGTTTTGGTTGGACAGAGTTCACTTTCTTGGTCACGTGATTTCTGGAGATGGAATATCTGTCGATCCAGCCAAGGTTCAAGCAGTTAAGGAGTGGCCTCAACCAAAGAATGCTACAGATATTTGAAGTTTCCTTGGATTAGCAGGATATTACAGGAAATTTATTGAATGATTCTCGAAGATCGCAACACCCCTCACTCGGTTAACAAGGAAAAACATGAAGTATGTATGGAATGATAAATGTGAGCATAGTTTTCAGACTTTGAAACAGAGATTGACCAATGCTCCAATATTAACACTTCCTGTTGAGAACGGTAAATTTAGCATTTATTGTGATGCTTCCAAGGTTGGACTTGGCTGTGTCTTGATGCAAGATGGAAAAGTAATAGCCTATGCTTCTAGACAGCTGAAAACACATGAGAAGAATTATCCTACACATGATTTCGAATTAGCTGCGGTTGTGTTTGCATTGAAAATTTGGAGACATTACTTGTATAGAAAATCTTGTGAAATATTCTTGGACCATAAAAGCCTGAAATATAATTTCACACAGAAAGAATTGAATATGAGGCAACGTCGATGGTTGCAATTTGTCAAGGATTATGATTTTGAGATTAAATACCACCCTGGTAAGGCGAATGTAGTGGCTGATGCATTGAGTAGAGTGACGACTTCAGCCTCAGCATTGATTCTCGACATACCGTTAGCCTTAGAGATAGAATTTCAAAGATTTAACTTGGAAGCTATGTCCAGTGTGTCAGCTATGCTTTCTACCATAACCTTGAAGCCTACTATTTTGGAAATAATAAAGGAAGCTCAGATGATTGATGCTGAGTGTAACAATTATAAGTCATGTATGGATTCTACCGATAAGTCGTATTTCAACTATTCTGTTGATGGAATTCTCAAGTTTCGGAATAGATGGTTTGTCCCAACAAATATAGAACTTTGAAAAGAGATCCTTTCGGAAGCTCGTTCTTCTAGACTCTCTGTTCACCCTGGTAGTACAAAAATGTACAGAGACCTTAGACAATATTATTGGTGGCCAAATATGAAAAGAAGTGTGGCAGAGTATGTAGGATCGTGTCTAGTTTGCCAACGGATTAAAGCTGAACATCAGGGACCTGCAGGAACATTGCAACCATTACCAGTTTCTGAATGGAAATGGGAACAAATAACGATAGACTTTGTTGTAGGATTGCCTAGAACAGTAAGAGGTCATGATGCAATTTGGGTGATAGTAGATCATCTAACCAAATCTGCTCATTTCCTACCAATAAAGATGACATACTCGATGGATCAACTCACTGAGTTGTATGTGCATAAGATTGTTAGACTGCATGGAGTTCCAAGCACTATAGTTTCAGACCGAGATTCTAGATTTACATCTAAGTTTTGGAAGAGTCTGCACAAGGTTATGGGTACGCAACTCAATTTTAGTACAGCTTTTCACCCTCAAACAGATGGACAATCCGAGAGGACTATTCAGACATTGGAGGATATGCTTCGTGCATGTGTATTAGAATTCCAGGGTTCTTGATGTAAGTATTTGTCATTGGTAGAATTCTCTCATAGTAACAGTTATCAGGCAACAATAGGAATGACACCGTACGAAGCATTGTATGGACGAAAATGCAGATCTCCTTTGTATTGAGACGAAATTGGTGAAGCACATTTGCTTGGTCCTGATATTGTGCAGTAAATAGTGGAGAAAATTGCCCTCATCCAACAGAGAATCTTAACAGCTCAAAGCCGACAGAAAAGCTATGCCGACAGAAGGCGTAGAGAATTAGAGTTTGATGTTGGTGATGAAGTCTTTCTTAAGGTTTCACCGTTCAAAGGAGTTGTAAGATTCGGGAAGAGCGGCAAGTTAAACCCCAGATAAATTGGACCATTCTTAATCTTGAAGAAGATTGGGAACAGCTTATCAGTTACAATTGCCAGTATCTATGGAAGGAATTCACAATGTGTTCCATATTTCTATGCTAAAGAAGTGTATGCGGGATCCAACTCAGGTTGTGGAACAGCAGAACATTGAAATTCATCCTACCCTTACCTATGAGGAGAAACTAGTGGAAATTTTGGACTATGCAACAAAAGTATTGCGCAACAAGGAGGTTCAGCTAGTGAAAGTCTTGTGGCATAATCAGAATGTTGAGGAGGCAACTTGGGAAAGCCAGCAGGACATGATGAGCCGTTATCCTGAGCTGTTTAAGCACTGAATTTTGAGGACAAAACTCTTTTAAGGAGGGTAGATTGTAGCAACTGGTATTGTCCACCTTATTTAATTAATAACTCATTTTGTAACTTTTATCTTTATGGAATTTTAGTGAATTTGATTGGTTGGTTAAATAGGTTAAAGTTGGTTAGCCAAGGGCATTTGAGTAATTATGAAGCAGTGTTATAAATGGAAGGTTTAATGAAGGTTTAGCCGCCACTGTTTCTCATTTTCCTTTCTCGGTATTCAGCTCAGCTAAGCAGAGTTTCTCTCGGTGATTTTCTCTCCCATTTTCTCCAAGCAAGCTGAGTTCTACTTCGATTTCTTGCTACATTGTAACTATCAATGTTAGAGAGGATTTTAAATGCGAGTTTTGAGAATGCTGTAAGTGAGAGTTAGTTTGGGTTTGGGGCAAATCGGGAATGATCAATGAATAGAGCTCCCAAATTAGTTTCCTTAGATTTCTGGATGGTTAGAATGAAGTTTAGTGAAGATTTAATTAATGCTCGGTTTATGGTTTTAGATTTGAGCAAACTCCTGAGGTAGATTTCAACCAAGTTTTTCAGGAGAGCAAGTAAGTAGAGTATGTGTGTGTCTTCGGGTCTACATCACAAAACAGTAGGTTTATGCTTGTTTGAATGTTTTCTGTATGTCATGTATCATGTTTTTGGAAAGAATACGAAAATGAATTTACATGTAATGACATGGTAAGGCATGAACAGATTGTAATAGACCAACGGTTAAGAGAACTAATCTGTTTCTTAATCGATGAAGAGGATGTATGACTTTGGGAAATTGATCCGCTTCCCAATGGAATATAGGATCAGTTCAGCTGTTAAGGGAACTAATCCGCCCCTTAATCGATGAAGAGGATGTATGACTTTGGGAAAATTGATCCAACTCCCAATGGAACCAAGGGATCAGATCAGAGAAAGAATGTCAATGCAACTGAGATGTGAAAGTAGAAACTGCATAACTAGGATTTATGTTTCAGCTTATCATTTTATTATTGCTCTACTTATTTAGCATTAGGCTAATAGATGAGTTTTGTGATGTAGGTGCTGAGGTAACTACTGGAGAATTCTCTGAATTTACTAAAGACTAGGAGCAGTTGATGGAGCACACCTATGCCTTGACTTGGCAATCTGATGGGGCGGTTTAGCTAATATCAGTAGGTGTGAAAGCCTAGTTGACAATAGTTCAGCTTTAGTATGCTGAGAATGTTAATGATTGCAGGAGTTTAATGTTTTTAATAATTTTAGAGCTTTTCTGATTATGAAAACACGATTTGGTTTTAGTTATAGTTATCGGTGGATGTAGTCTATCGGTGGATGTAGTCTATCGGTGGATGTAGTCTATCGGTGGATGTAGTCTATCGGTGGATGTAGTCTATCGGTGGATGTAGTCTATCGGTGGATGTAGTCTATCGGTGGATGTAGTCTATCGGTGGATGTAGTCTATCGGTGGATGTAGTCTATCGGTGGATGTAGTCTATCGGTGGATGTAGTCTATCGGTGGATGTAGTCTATCGGTGGATGTAGTCTATCGGTGGATGTAGTCTATCGGTGGATGTAGTCTATCGGTGGATGTAGTCTATCGGTGGATGTAGTCTATCGGTGGATGTAGTCTATCGGTGGATGTAGTCTATCGGTGGATGTAGTCTATCGGTGGATGTAGTCTATCGGTGGATGTAGTCTATCGGTGGATGTAGTCTATCGGTGGATGTAGTCTATCGGTGGATGTAGTCTATCGGTGGATGTAGTCTATCGGTGGATGTAGTCTATCGGTGGATGTAGTCTATCGGTGGATGTAGTCTATCGGTGGATGTAGTCTATCGGTGGATGTAGTCTATCGGTGGATGTAGTCTATCGGTGGATGTAGTCTATCGGTGGATGTAGTCTATCGGTGGATGTAGTCTATCGGTGGATGTAGTCTATCGGTGGATGTAGTCTATCGGTGGATGTAGTCTATCGGTGGATGTAGTCTATCGGTGGATGTAGTCTATCGGTGGATGTAGTCTATCGGTGGATGTAGTCTATCGGTGGATGTAGTCTATCGGTGGATGTAGTCTATCGGTGGATGTAGTCTATCGGTGGATGTAGTCTATCGGTGGATGTAGTCTATCGGTGGATGTAGTCTATCGGTGGATGTAGTCTATCGGTGGATGTAGTCTATCGGTGGATGTAGTCTATCGGTGGATGTAGTCTATCGGTGGATGTAGTCTATCGGTGGATGTAGTCTATCGGTGGATGTAGTCTATCGGTGGATGTAGTCTATCGGTGGATGTAGTCTATCGGTGGATGTACGTTTTGTTTAGAGTGTTACTGTTCACTGGTAGATGTTGTCTATCGGTGGATGTAGAGTGTTACTGTTCACCGGTGGATGTTGTCTATCGGTGGATGTAGTCTATCGGTGGATGTAGAATGTTACTGTTCACCGGTTGATGTTGTCTATCGGTAGATGTTGTCTATCGGTGGATGTAGTCTATCAGTGGATGTGAGTAATAGATTTTGTCGTTTTGTGATCGGTGGATGCCTTTTGTTTCTGTTTCTATCGCCGGAACTATTCAGGGGTAGAAGTGTTCTGTTTTCTTTTGTTTTCTTTCAACCGATTGACTTTATTATTTTAATTAAATTAATAAATGTTGTTTTATACAAATGAATTTCCGCTGCAAGTTTTAACGTTTTTAAGGGTCAAACTTTGACCGTTTAGTGAAATTTTGAAATTTTCTCAGAATGTCATAGTACAGTATTATGAGTAGCGAATCGTATATATATAATTCGGGGCGTTACATAGTGTCATTACCCACAAAAGACCTTGCAAACCCCATGGGAGCTAGTAAAGCCTACCAAGTCAAGAGCATGCATGAATCGGTAAGAAAAGTCATTCGAAGGAAAAACGAGATGTATGTCAAGCATGCTATCCAAGGGAGAAGAGAAGTTATCTTCAAAGAATGATACCTAGTTTGGCTACACCTAAGGAAAGAAAGGTTCCCTAACCAACAAAAATCCACAATGTGTTTCATATCTCAATGTTGAAGAAGTACATTCCAGATCCCTCGCATATTTTGCCTATGAGACCCCTTGATCTTGTGCTTAACCCTGTCTTGTCTTATGAGGAGAGACCGGTTAATGTTCTGGAATTTGAATAATGAGAGCTAAGGAATAAGTAGATCTCGCTTGTTAAAGTTCTATGGAAGAATTGAAACGTTGAGGAAACGACCTAGGAAAGAGAAGAAGAAATTAAAAGGATATACCCAGAGCTTTTAAGGTAATTGATTAAATTTTGAGGATGAAACTTCTTTGAAGGAGAGTAGATTGTAACATATCAAAATTTCATCCTCAAATTAGACAAAATTAGGGATTCAAATTTTGTATTTAATCCAATATAGCCCTAATTAGCATTCAATCAAAACCATTTCCCCAATTTCAGCTCAAAACTAAACCCTAAATTAATCCAATATCTATTGCCATATCTTGGTGATGAGGTAGAGGAGGAAAAAGAGCACCAATCGGATTTAAAGTCAAATCATCAATCACCCAGAGAGGAAGATGTGCCACGGTCACGGGCCAAATCCTTGGCTGAGACTGCACTTTTAACTAATAAGTTTGTTTTTTTGTAGGTAAGTCATATTTTGAAGACTTAGTGATGGAACCAACCCCTCAAGACATGGAGAAGCCTTACCACTTGCTTACATAGGATTCTTCCTCAGCCATGCATGGAAATGAAGGGGCAATTTGTCTTCCTAATGACAAATGATGTAACCTCTTATTTAGTTTATTTTTCCTTAAGGTTTTAAATAGTTTTCTTGTTTATTTTTGTAATGGTCGAACATGCTTCAACTTAGGGTCCTCATTTGAATTGTGTTTGGATGGAAGAAAAGACCACGTGATGCTAACACTTTGAGAGAAGGATGGATTTGTCAAAATTGGCAAAGCAAAGGTGTACTCAGTTAGGTGGATAGGTCGAATACCACCCCCTTTTTGGTACCTTCTGTTGGTTGATCTACAACCCTAATTTTGTACAAGGGAGAGGTGTTTAAACCCTCCTCCCTTTCTGGTAAGAGGACACTTTTGAATTTCAAAAAATTACAGAACCTTCATCAGCTCTTTGTGGTTGTGTATTCATTTTTTCCCTCGGTGAGTGAAATCTAAGAGTTTGAGTGAGTTTTTATTCCACTTTGGGAGAGTCAAAGTAGTGCAATGCAACCTTCCTCCTAGCTGATATGCCTCGGAGGCCTATGACTAGGTCCCAAACCAAATCAATATTACCAAATAATTATTTTTCTAACATTTGCACTATTTTTGCAGGTAAGGGCCTACTGGATTTCTTAGATTGGGAGCTGATAAGTGTGTATTTTACACACTTATTTATACTCTGCATATTTGATTTGATAAGTTTCTCTCAAGTGATTGAAGGAATTTGATCAATTGTGTGCAAGTGTGCAGATATTAAATATAGAACAGGAGGCTGGAAAAAGGAGGTGAAAAAGAATTAAAATTCAAAGTTAAGTGAGAAGCAACTGATCGACATTCAGCAACTGATCGCTTGCAATTTTAAGAGCAAACCATAGCCGCGATTGATATCTATGAAATGAAGAGATCGATCGCTACATATACATAATTGCAAATTGAAGAGAAGCTAGCGATTTGTTGTACATAGAAGAGCAGCGATCGATCTCTTTATGAATCCAGAGATCGATCGCAGTACATGGAGAAAAGGTTGAAGGAAGCAGCGATCGATCTCTGTGAAATACAGAGATCGATCGCCACACATATGCTACAAAGAAATGCCGCGATCGATCTCTATAACTTGGCAGAGATCGATCGCTGATCAAATTGTTAATATGGAAAGAGGACGTGTTTTAATCCGAGCCGTTAAACTGAATACAGACTTCATCTCAACCATTGATCGGCTGAAAAACCACATTAAAAACCTAGAGCAGATCTAAATGAGGGGAGATTCTGTATCGGCTGGAGAGGATTCGGCGACAGAGAGCAGAGGCGATTTTCGTCGGCAGAGAATTACAGAATAATTTTCCTTCTCTTTTTCTTCCTATTATTTCATTATGCACTACTTTATTATTATTTCCGTTGTTTATTTATCTTCTAGCATGAACTAAACGTTTGTTCTAGGGTTTCGATGTAGCCTAGTTATGATTATTTATTTTTCTTAATTCAAGTATTTAATTTCCTGTTCCTGTTCTGTGTTGAGTAATCTATTCTGGACGTAATGCTTAGGTTTGCTTGATCACCAAAACTAAGAACTTTAGGGTTGATTCGGGATGCGAGAGCGGAGAATTTAACCGTGCACTGAATATTTTGCCTTAAAAAGGATCCTAGGCTAGAGATAGTTAGGACGTTTGAGTGGTAATATAATTTCTTGTTCTTAATGTATTCAATTAATTCTCAGGATTAGAGACCGAGAGGTGATAATTCGTTAATTGAATAAGTTTGTCTTTGCTCGAGAGAGATTGATGAATATTTTCGTGAAATTGCCATCAACACAAAGGAATAGGAATTAATCACTTGAATTAGGTTTAATAAATAGGATTAGTTAAGTGAAATCGGAACCCTGGATTTTCTCATCATATAATCTTACTCTTTTAAATTTAAATCTTTTATTTAAATTGTTGTTTGATTTTTATTTGAATTATTTTAGTTTAAAATCCAAAAACCACTTATTATTTCTTTTCAAATTAAACTGAAAATTAGAGATTCAATATTTAACATAATTATTCCTCGTGGGATCGACACTCGTACTTATGCACACTTTATTACTTTTGCGACACGTGCACTTGCGTATACGATTTTTCGCAACAAGTTTTTGGCGCCGTTGCCGGGGAATTAATTTTGTTATTATTGAATTATTTTATTTTAGTTTATATTTGAATTCTCTTTTGCTGCTAAGCTTAAATTACATTATTTGCACATTACAGGTGTATGCGAAAATTAGGTACTGCCAACCTAATCCCTATCGACCTTGAAATTGAACGAACTTGTCGCCGAAATCGAAGGGAAACAAGACAAGCAATTATGGCAGATAATCAAAATGCTCATGATCAAAATGCTCGTATACAACAGATTGTCGAGGTTGAGGGAGTCGGGAGAAGAACATTGCTAGATTATGTTATGCCATCCATGGACGGGATTCAATCAGCAATTCAGAAACCGGCTATCACATGCAATAATTTTGAAATAAAGCCGGGTACAATACAAATGATCCAACAGTATCAATTTTGTGGTTTGCCTAACGAAGACCCCAAGGATCATATTGCTAGCTTCGTCGAGGTCTGTGATACTTTTAAATACCATAATGTCTCCGAGGATGCTATCAAGCTCAGGTTATTCCCCTTCACACTGAGAGATCGTGCAAAGAATTGGTTACACTCCTTACCTCCAGATTCAATTACAACATGGAATGATTTAGCACAGAAATTTCTATCAAAATTCTTTCCCTTTGAAAAGATGGCAAAACTCCGCAATGAGATCACAAATTTTACTCAATTTGATGGTGAGACAATTTATGAGGCATGGGGCCGATTCAAAGAGCTTTTACGAAGATGCCCCCAACATGGTCTACCTCAATGGATGCAAATACAGACATTTTTTATTGGATTATCAGTGTCTACACGGAATCTCGTTAACTCCGCAGCTGGTGGATCATTCTTACAGAAGACAGAAATAGAGGCATTTAACCTATTAGAGGAGTTATCACTCAATAATGATCAGTGCCCAGTTGAGCGCCAGATCTTGAGGAAGCAGGCAAATACTCCAGAAATGGATGCAATAAAAGCATTAACTACACAAATGGCAACCCTCACTAGACACATCCTAGGTAATCAAGTTTCAGTTAATGCAATTCAGTCCCCGATTATGCAATGTCAATGGTGCCAAGGACCACATGCGAGTGAAAACTGTCAGCAAGGGAACCAAATGGCGAGAAGTTCATCTGAACAAGCTCAATATGTGGGAAATTATAATAGACCGACACTTCAAAATTCCGGTAACTACTATATTGGGGGGCACAACAATCATCCGAACTTCTCATGGAAGAACCCGAACAACGCCATACAGATGCCACAAGCTAATCAACCGGGACCTCCGTTTCCAGAAAGAAAATCAAATCTGGAGGATTTAATTGCAAAGATGGGAGAGCGCACCAATAATTTAATTGCTGAAATGGGGGAACACACAAATAAATTTATGGCTGAGACACGAACCACCTTACAGAATCAGTCAGCCCAAATTCGAAGCTTAGAGACACAAATGGGCCAGATGACAGCTGCACTAAATGGACGCCCACAAGGTACATTGCTCAGTTCTACTGAAATCAACCCCAGAGAACAATGCAATGCCATTACACTTAGGAGTGGAAAAGTGATTGAAAATTGTACTAAGGAAAATAAGAAAGTGGTCGCACATGACGGAGTGCATTCGTCATCATCCGAGTCCACACCAAAGGATCAAGAGCTACTGGAAGCCCCACCTCAGATTCCAAAGGAGATCCTCTCAAAAGTTCCTTTTCCACAAAGACTGAAAAATGTGAAGCTTGATAATCAGTTTTCTAAGTTTCTTGATATCTTCAAAAAGCTCCACATCAATATTCCATTCGCAGAGGCACTCGAGCAAATGCCTAAATATGCAAAGTTTCTGAAAGACATCTTGTCTCATAAACGGAAAATTGACAAATATGGCACGATCGCTTTAACTGAGGAATGTAGTGCCATTGTTCAACGGAAGCTTCCACAAAAATTGAAAGATCCGGGAAGTTTCACCATACCATGTGCAATTGGGGAGTCCATTTTTGAGCGGGCATTATGTGATTTGGGTACTAGTATAAATTTGATGCCGCTATCTATATTTCGTAAGCTGGGTATTGGTGAAGCAAAGCCCACCAGTGTAATCCTACAGATGGCCGATCGCTCTATAAAACATCCGTATGGGGTGATTGAAGATGTCCTTGTCAAAGTCGACAAGTTTATTTTTCCCGCTGATTTCTTGATTCTCGATATGGACGAAGACCGAGGCATCCCGATAATATTAGGTCGACCATTTTTAGCAACAGGGGGAGCTGTTATTGATCTAAGAAAAGGAGAGCTCAAATTGCAAGTATATGATGACGAGGTGACATTCAAAGTATATAAATCCATAAATTACCCAACAGCTAGCAATGAGTCAATTGTCGATAATATGCCAGACAAAGAGCTTCCTGAAATTGATAAATTAGTAAACGGAAAAAGAGCGAAGCCGTATCTTAACGGGGTTTTTCAGAATGATACAACTATTATTCTCCGTGCACCAGATTAGCAAGAGGCTTACAACGTCAAGCTGATGACGATAAAACAAGCGCTTGGTGGGAGGCAACCCACCCAAGTATCCTTTTTAGTTCGTTATTTCAATTTTTGTTTGCTTTAATTTTATTTATTTTTATTTTTTTATTTTTATTTTATTCTATTTCATGTTTATTTTTTATTATGCAAAAAAAAAAAAAAAAAAAAAAATCTCTGATTGATCGCTCCTTCGACCAAAGCTCCACAACACTAACGGCTGCCCGAGAAGATATGAGGTACTTTTATTTTACCCTACTCATTTAAACTAATTTAACATTGGGGACAATGTCTATATTAAGTTTGGGGGGGTTTTTATTTGGATATTATTTTTTAGGAAGTCTGCTTAATATTTTAAATTTTATGGTATGATTAATTATTTCATTTGTTTAAAGTGTCGATGACTGCACCTTTGATCAATGCATGTTTCAATTTCTGAATAGATTCTGAGATAGTACGATTTGTGGTAGTAGCATTGATTGGACCTTAGGAAGTTAGACTTGTTTGTGTGGAAATATTCATTCTTGTTTAAATTTAGCTGATAATGATATAAATTGTTGTCTTGAGATCGAGAGCCTAAACACAGTAACGGAGTGCTTGAGTGTAAACACTGAAAGGGAGTGAGCTCCATTTAAATTTAGCGAGTGATTAGTGAGTATTAAATTGTTCGTGGTTTTGCCCTGCATTCATGAATACAAATTATGATTTTTTGCAGAATTAAGAGAATGACTTAGGCCATTTTTGAATCGTTTGAGCTTTTATTGACATACCTCATTTGTGTCATTTAAATGGCACCCTTAGTCTCCTATTTGAACCTTTATTTACCACTATTTTGTCAACCCTAACTTAGCCTACTCTGAAATTATTTTGATTATCCTGTTTATTGAGCACAGGGTTGTGGGTACATATTATGGGGAGAGTTGGCGAAAGTGGTGGTGAGAATCAGAACTAATTCTTTTGTCAATTGTCTAAGTTGTTAGTATTTTGAGATTCTATTTATTCCTCTTTTATGTTTTTCAGTGATTAAAGTTGTGAAAAAAAAAAAAAAAAAAAAAGTTATTGAAAAGTTGAATTGTTCAGTAGTAGAACAATTTCTTATATGCTATTTAATTTGTTATTATTGTTATTATTTATATTTTATGTTTGTTAGTAAAGACATTGACAAAGGAGTTAGTTTTGAAAAATAAAGAGTGAGACAAGTTTGGGGGGATTATTGAGTTAACTATTAGAAAAGAGTTCAAATGAGTGTAAGAAGTGAGGGTGACATAAGGATGGATTGTGCTCTAGAGTTTCGCTTGAATCCAAAAATTTCCTACCTTATAACCCGGCCCTACATTACAAGCTTAATTAAAGACCTATCGACTTTTATTCTGTTTATTCATAATTGTTATTAGTGAATAATGAGCAAGACTGATGAACAATAAGAGTGGATGGAGTGACCCTGAGAGGTATTTTTGATTTCCCTTCTCATAAGACACAATTATAGATCTATCAGTTAAACGAGAATGAGTTTGAGCATATACACACACAAGTATTTCTGATAAAATTTCTCTCAATGTGATATCATGAGTTGTATTATTGAAAGTGTTTATTTAGATGGTTTATTTGCATGCAAATATCAAGCTGAGACGAAATATTGCGAACTATGATTTAGATAATTTTTACCATGAAAATTTTAAATATTTTGCGGACTTTAATTTTTAGAAATTCCTGAATAAATTTTGCTCGAATTCTATGCTTATATTTGTTCGCTTGAGGACAAGCTTTCATTCAAGTTTGGGGGTGTGATAAGTGTGTATTTTACACACTTATTTATACTCTGCATATTTGATTTGATAAGTTTCTCTCAAGTGATTGAAGGAATTTGATCAATTGTGTGCAAGTGTGCAGATATTAAATATAGAACAGGAGGCTGGAAAAAGGAGGTGAAAAAGAATTAAAATTCAAAGTTAAGTGAGAAGCAACTGATCGACATTCAGCAACTGATCGCTTGCAATTTTAAGAGCAAACCATAGCCGCGATTGATATCTATGAAATGAAGAGATCGATCGCTACATATACATAATTGCAAATTGAAGAGAAGCTAGCGATTTGTTGTACATAGAAGAGCAGCGATCGATCTCTTTATGAATCCAGAGATCGATCGCAGTACATGGAGAAAAGGTTGAAGGAAGCAGCGATCGATCTCTGTGAAATACAGAGATCGATCGCCACACATATGCTACAAAGAAATGCCGCGATCGATCTCTATAACTTGGCAGAGATCGATCGCTGATCAAATTGTTAATATGGAAAGAGGACGTGTTTTAATCCGAGCCGTTAAACTGAATACAGACTTCATCTCAACCATTGATCGGCTGAAAAACCACATTAAAAACCTAGAGCAGATCTAAATGAGGGGAGATTCTGTATCGGCTGGAGAGGATTCGGCGACAGAGAGCAGAGGCGATTTTCGTCGGCAGAGAATTACAGAATAATTTTCCTTCTCTTTTTCTTCCTATTATTTCATTATGCACTACTTTATTATTATTTCCGTTGTTTATTTATCTTCTAGCATGAACTAAACGTTTGTTCTAGGGTTTCGATGTAGCCTAGTTATGATTATTTATTTTTCTTAATTCAAGTATTTAATTTCCTGTTCCTGTTCTGTGTTGAGTAATCTATTCTGGACGTAATGCTTAGGTTTGCTTGATCACCAAAACTAAGAACTTTAGGGTTGATTCGGGATGCGAGAGCGGAGAATTTAACCGTGCACTGAATATTTTGCCTTAAAAAGGATCCTAGGCTAGAGATAGTTAGGACGTTTGAGTGGTAATATAATTTCTTGTTCTTAATGTATTCAATTAATTCTCAGGATTAGAGACCGAGAGGTGATAATTCGTTAATTGAATAAGTTTGTCTTTGCTCGAGAGAGATTGATGAATATTTTCGTGAAATTGCCATCAACACAAAGGAATAGGAATTAATCACTTGAATTAGGTTTAATAAATAGGATTAGTTAAGTGAAATCGGAACTCTGGATTTTCTCATCATATAATCTTACTCTTTTAAATTTAAATCTTTTATTTAAATTGTTGTTTGATTTTTATTTGAATTATTTTAGTTTAAAATCCAAAAACCACTTATTATTTCTTTTCAAATTAAACTGAAAATTAGAGATTCAATATTTAACATAATTATTCCTCGTGGGATCGACACTCGTACTTATACACACTTTATTACTTTTGCGACACGTGCACTTGCGTATACGATTTTTCGCAACAAGTTTTTGGCGGTTTTTATTTGGATATTATTTTTTAGGAAGTCTGCTTAATATTTTAAATTTTATGGTATGATTATTTATTTCATTTGTTTAAAGTGTCGATGACTGCACCTTTGATCAATGCATGTTTCAATTTCTGAATAGATTCTGAGATAGTACGATTTGTGGTAGTAGCATTGATTGGACCTTAGGAAGTTAGACTTGTTTGTGTGGAAATGTTCATTCTTGTTTAAATTTAGCTGATAATGATATAAATTGTTGTCTTGAGATCGAGAGCCTAAACACAGTAACGGAGTGCTTGAGTGTAAACACTGAAAGAGAGTGAGCTCCATTTAAATTTAGCGAGTGATTAGTGAGTATTAAATTGTTCGTGGTTTTGCCCTGCATTCATGAATACAAATTATGATTTTTTGCAGAATTAAGAGAATGACTTAGGCCATTTTTGAATCGTTTGAGCTTTTATTGACATACCTCATTTGTGTCATTTAAATGGCACCCTTAGTCTCCTATTTGAACCTTTATTTACCACTATTTTGTCAACCCTAACTTAGCCTACCCTGAAATTATTTTGACTATCCTGTTTATTGAGCACAGGGTTGTGGGTACATATTATGGGGAGAGTTGGCGAAAGTGGTGGTGAGAATCAGAACTAATTCTTTTGTCAATTGTCTAAGTTGTTAGTATTTTGAGATTCTATTTATTCCTCTTTTATGTTTTTCAGGAGCCAACGCCGCTGGATATGGACAAGCCAACACACATGCTTTAATGGAAGACCAATACCGGACCACGTCAAACTAAAGAGTGAATTTTTGTTCCCATGGTCTAGAATGTTCAACCATTTATTTAATTTGGATTTTTGGCAAACATTTTCCTTATTTGTAGTTTGGTTAAACGTTATAATTTAACATGCATGCATTAGATGGATGTTAGGATTAGTGGTGGTTAAAGGAGTTATCACGCACAAGGAGCCACTCTTGTGCGCGACTACTTGAATTATAAGCCCATTTGTGCACCCTTAAAACGGGGGCCTAAGTGAAGAAAGACGCGCTCAAAGAAGGACAAATGGATCACAAATGAAGGCTTGGCCCCTCATACAAAGGATATTACCATCCAACTAATTTTTTGTCAAGGAGTCACGTTTGAGACGTGGGATAAAATACATGGCCGAAGTTCAAGACCAAAGTGTCCTCCCAATTTTGGTTTGCCACTAAGTTTCATTTCAAATTCAAAAACCACCAGCTCACTATCCTCAAATGGACTCGAGACCACCTGCCTTGTAAGGATGCAATGTTCCTTACAAAGAATTGATCTCCATGGTTGAAGGATTGAAGGCACGGCCAAGATGGTTTCTAGCGAATTTGGGCGCTCCTTTTGTGTCTTTTCCTTCCTTTTGCCACCTTAGGTATAATAAGCCTGGTTATTAGAGTTTGTATTAGTTTTTTTTATCAATAAAAGATTGGTGTGTTTTATCTCAAGAGTCGAAGGAGCATTGCTCTCAAGGTAAGGCCTTGGAACATAATCCGTGGTTATTTGATGGTACATATTAATATCGTATTCCTTCATCTTATCTAAGCAATAACTAAGAGAGAAAAATGTGGAAATCAGGTCTTGTACCAATATAATCATCCTTGGATGGTTTTATTAACTGGAGGTGCTCAAATATACCTCTCAGACTTGTCAAGGTTTCTTTTGCATATTTTCTTCATTTTGTGTTGTTTTTGTATGAAACTTACAGGGTCTGTTCTTAGCACTTGAGGTAAGAATATCTTCAAAATTCATTGCAATTGGATCCCATTTACTTATATAATTACTTGCTGAATTTGGGGTGTTCTCAGGTAGAACCGTGAATACCGAACCTTTGGTTTGTTCTTGTGATTAACTAATCGGTTTGTTGATTAATCCAAGGAGGGTTTCCAAAACCTAAGGCCTTGTAAAATTTGTGATAAATCGATAGTTGTTTCAATTATTTTAAATCATAAATCTGCCAAATTGAATCAACATATTACTGTGATTTCATTAGTTGTAAATACTAATTGAAATTTCCATTAAGTCGAGAACCATTAAAGGAAATTACTTTGTGTTGTTGTGTTCCTATTTTATCCTTTATATATATGACATGCACAAGAATATCATATGTTCAATGGATTATATTGGGATTTAGCGTGCTGAAAATTTAAACTCTCTCTTGATTGTTGAACAAATTTTTCCTAATTAAGCATCACTTTCTAATCAGTATTGTGCACATCCGAGATTATTATTATTTCCTAATACGGTTAAAGTTTTTAATTCCTCAAACGTTATTAGCTTAAAATGTAAAACTCATTTTTACAGATTTTTGAATTTTGTGCGCAATGGCATTCTTGAAAATAATTGAAATAAGTCCATTTTGTGAATGAAGAGTTTTAATGGAACCCTTATAATTAATATGGATTTTAGGAGAAATATAGAAATTTTAGAAGTTCAAATCGAGATGTAACGCTCAAGTTTTCGTTTTTGACCCTATAGGGGTTTAATTCGTAAAAATAGTAAATTAAATCCGTTTGACAAACGGAAAGCTTGATTAGAACTCTAGTAATAAATCAGAATTTTTGGCGAAATAAGGAAATTTTGGAGAAACCGAACCAATAGTCGAACAATGAGATAGACGAAAAATTAAATGGAGGGGCAAACTTGTCATTTGACAAGTTTAATTGGTTAAAAAATCAGAAAACCCTTCTTCCTCCCACACTTAAACGTTTTTCTCTCCCTCTCCAAAAGCTCTTTGGCGATCCTCTTCTCCAAGCGACAATCTTCCACGATGCTTCACCGATTTCTCCTACGATCAATAAGTCTCTTCACGTTTCCTTCTCCAAACAACATCCTAGGTATGATTCTATAGTTTTAGAGCGTTAGTTCTCGGTTTCTAGAGGTTTAAACGGTTAGGGTTTCGTTAGATTTTCGTCGAATTAGTCGGGTTATGTTAGAAAAGGTTAGGTAATGTCGTATTGGTGATTATTGAGCATTGTTAGGCGAAATAATGGATGTATTTGGCGTTTTAGTTGAAAAATCGGTATTGGGAGATTTGGAAAACTCCATTAATGGAGGTTTATAATTTGTGAGCGTAAATTGCTCGACGAAATGCCCGAGAGAAGTTTATTAGAATTTTAAAAAATTTCCTTTAGTTAGGAGTTTCGTTAGTTTACGAAATTTCATTGTTTAGGCTCGTTTTTTACAAAGGACACTATGGAATGTTTTAGGTGACAAAGCTCAAAACGAGGAGTCCGGTGTGTAAAGTACGCGAGGTAAGTCTTCGTGACTCGTTTGGCCGATTTGGCCTACATCATAAGAATGAATGTTGATTGAGGATTTAGAGATGTAGGATATTTTGGGTAATTAGGTTGGGTAGTTAGCTTAGTTTAAATTTTTGAATGTTTTCGTTCGATGTTTGTTTATGCTTTGGCTTTATTTATAGCATCGTACATGTTCATGCATCATGGTTTCTAAAAAAGCACAAAAAACGAATTTCCACATATGTTTTCATGAAAAGGAAATTATTAGCGAAAAGGTAGGACGACTAGTGAAAAGGTAGGAATGAATGTAATTACGGTCACGTCGGGGACGTGGTTCAAACATGGCTGTCCTACAGGTGAAGCATGTTTTCTCCCCGGGTAGATGAAAGGGGCTATCCAATCGCCGGATGTGCCACTCTTATCTACTGAGAACGAAGCCCCAGTGACATATATGAAATGTAATGAACAAAACTGATGCATGATTTACGAATCGCATATGCATAACATTCACTTGCATTCACATAGATTTACTGAGCCCTCTAGCTCACAGACTTTTTTCTATGGTGTAGGTTACTTAAAGCAAGGTGAGGATGACTTTCCTACATCAGACGCACAAGCAGATTGAAGGAGGATGCCCATGGGAGTGCGCTGGCGCAGTCAATGCGAACTTGACTCGTGGAAGCTATAGGTTAAGTGTTTTGATGGTTTTGGGTTCTAAATGGGCGGATGGGTGATTAGATAGGAAAAATATATAGCTGAATCATTTTAGGATGCTTGGTATCTGGATAGTTGATGTATAGGTGCATTATGTTTCGGATAATTTGTGGTTGGATTATACTATTTGGGTCACCCTTTAGATGATTTGTTGCTTCCGCTATGTACGTGTGAATATTAATGAAATAGGTCGGTTTTGATGATTTAAATGGATTAGGTTTTGTTGGTATTGATAAATTAGATTTTGATGAAGTAGAAATAGATTTTGATGAAATGAAATGGGTTTTGATGTTTGGAAATCGGATTGTTAATTAGAGTCGGAATTGACGACTTGTGGATGAGGTTTTCAATAAATGGATGAATTGAGGAATTTATAAAGGTGAATTTCGATACTTAGGGAGGAAAGGGAGTGAGTCGATATTGAGTATGTAGAGTTGGTTAAGTATGGAGGAGAGTGGAAGTGTTGAATGTGTAAAAAAAATGGGGATATTGCCTTTGAAGTGTCTACCTGTCGACCCCTCAGACAAGGTGTCGACCGGTTTCAGTGCAAATGAAAACCAGAGACAAATGAGGTTTCGACCCTTTTAACGCAAGGTGTCGACCCCTCAGACAAGGTGTCGACCGGTTTCAGTGCAAATGAAAACCAGAGACAAATGAGGTTTCGACCCTTTTAACAGGGGTCAACTGTAACGCCCCCGAACCCGCCCCGACTCGGTGTGCTACTTTGCTAACCCAACACGTGTTTAAAACGACGTTTAAAATAATTTTCATAAATTTTTCGACTTTTGCCCACTTTTCTTCATTTTTCTTCAAGCCAGACACCTCCAAATCACCTAAAAATTTAACCACATATTCCCAACACTCCCGACTCCGTGCCCCATAAAAATCTCAGAAAACCGACTTAAAACGGTTAACAAAAAAATAGAGAAAGGTGAACCAGACGTTATTTGTTTTAAAACCAAAACGAACGGCATAACGCCTATAATTACCAAAAACCAAAACCTGCAAATCAAACATTTTATAAAAAAGTTCCAAAACATTCTTTACAACGTTATAAAACACTGTATTTTATATAAATAAATCTCACGTAACGACCACATTTTACAAACTCTAAAATAGGTAAAAACTATACACCATCCAAAATACCATTTAACCCACATCTTCCCGAAGATTATGGTCGAGACGCCCCGACAACTGCCCGCACCGGCACGCCCCGTGCGTTTCCGACTACTCCCAAGTCCTGGCTCACTCGCTTAGCTCACCTGTAACCGCGTCGTTACCTACACCATAGAACACGCACACACACGTAAGCTTACGCTTAGCAAGTAGGGGAAAACAAATATATAAACATGCACACACGACCCTCACACAACCCACAAGCCTAACACACATCCGAGTCTAGCTCCCAAGATGCATTTCCCACCTGAGTCTCGCTCCCAAGGTGGCACTACCGAATCACCTGTTACACATCTGAGTCTCGCTCCCAAGATGCATTTCCATATGAGTCTCTCTCCCAAGATGGCACTACCCTATTCCCTATTACACATCTGAGTCTCGCTCCCAAGATGCGTCTCCCTTCGAGTCTCGCTCCCAAGAGGGCACTACCCAATCACATCTGAGTCTCGCTCCCAAGATGTGTCTTCATCCGAGTCTCGCTCCCAGAATGGCACTACACTATTCCCCTTACCTTTCAAGCTCACACAATCCCTTATGTTTCAAACTCACACTACCCTTTTTTCATTTCAAACTCACCATTCAAAACCATACTCAAAATTAGTGTTTTTCGCAGTTCGAAACCAATAATGCATGTCACACAAATGCTTAACCAAAAACAAGACAAAGCAACCACACAAACAAACAAACAATTCCCTACCGTTCCATAGTGTAGGCCCAAAGGCAAAACACAAGCAATCCACTACTTACCTGGTTTTTCGGCACGTGCTCGCTTACCCCACTTAATCCAATTACTCGCTCTTTAACCTAAGAAAAGGGAAAAATCAACTTGGTACCAATCTAAAAGATTCTAAGAAATTACCTAGCATAAAACCAACAAACAACTCAAAGTTTAACTCTAAACCCGAAAGTTTAACTGTAAACCCGAAATTCCTACATTTTCCACCGTCCAACTTCAATCGGCCATAACTTATTTGTTTTTCAATGGATTTCGACGTGCCACCCCAATCCGTAAACCTCTACATGTCTACTATCCATTGAAACACTCAAATTAACCATCCAAACAAGTTGGCCAAACCAAAAATCCCATAACCGTCTAATCTAAGGCATACGTACGATATAGGAAATTCCTAGGTGTTACAATCCACCCTCCTTACAAAAATTTTGTCCTCAAAATTTGTGTATCCTTGCTATTCATCAACTTACTCACTCCAATATCCTTACTCACCTAAATACTCATCACTCGTATTTTCAAACCCTTCTAACTTTGTTTTCCACAAGCTCAGTTAATCTAATTCCTTACTTTTCTAATCCAGTATTCATCAAAAAAGTCCACCAAACACTCACATAACTACCTCAAATCTCTAAAGCTACTTCAATAGCGTAATACTAAAACCCACTAAGGAAACCTCTTGCCCTAATTCCTCAATTTCAACTTCTCTTCTATGTTGCTATCTCATCTTACATCTATTTACCTCGAATCATCAGGCTACTTCCGTAGTCATTCTAACCCTTAGTCATAACTAATTTAACCTCTTCCACGTACTCTAAACTCTCACTACTTAAATCTATCAACTGTTCTCTCAACATTTTCTCTTAAATATCGAATTCAATTCCATACCATCCCATAACTTAAAATCTAAACTTTCGTAACTCTCCCAAACTCAACTTACTTCTAAATCCATGTGAACATTCATTCTCTTTCTTATTCGATATCTTCTAACTTTCCCAACTTCACACGGAATACTACATCCTTAAGGGTTAACCTTCTTATCTAAATCCCCTATTAAAAGTTACTAACCTCCTCACTTACCTCTTTATAGAATGTGATCTAATCACTCATCTTTCTTACATCACACGGTCTCTAATCCCTTGTCCTTAATCTAATAGCATTGGTGTTCTAATTTCACTGATGTTCTAATTTACCTCCTATGCTTAAGTATCTCTGCATGTTCACTCCTAAACATATCAACTCCATCCCTAATGCACTCAAACATTCTTATCGTATTCTCCTAAGTTCCTTTACAACACATCACTCAATAACCTTCTTGTTTACAAGTTTATCATAACTAATTTAACATCCCTACTTCCAGTCCCCAACATATTACCTTTCTTTGATGTAGGAAAAACTTTGGCTATATGTCCAGGCTCGCTGCACTTGAAACACCGAGTAACTTTGGGCTTTGGACAGTCTCGAAAAAGATGGCCAATTTCAAAACAGTTGTAGCATTTATCCGCATACTGTCCACACTCACCTGGATGAGCTTTCAAACACTTAGGACATGACAAATATCTTTCCCGTGGCATCTTTCCTTCTTTCTGGTCATCCAAATACCCGCTCGGTCACTTAGTTCCTTGAGATTGTGAAGAAAATCCATCTTTGCTTACCTGAGTTGTAATTTCCGTGAACATTTGCCCGGGGACTTCTACTGGTTTAATACACTTATCAGCGGCCTCTTCCACCTCTAATGTTTTAGCCACCACTCTAGTGAACGATATTCCATCGATCCCGAAAGTTTTTACCAACATATAAATTTCCGGTTTCAGGCCCTGCACGTACTGAAATATCTTATCTTCTTCCTGACTAACTAGGTGGCTGGCAAACCGGGACAAAAACTCAAACTGTTGGATGTACTCTCTCACAGATCCGGTCTGCTTCAGCTGTAAGAATTCCATTCTCTTGGTAGCTTGGACTGTTCGGTTGTAATATTTGTCATAAAATAATTCTTTAAACTCCTCCCAAGTCATGCCCTGAACATCGGTTGTAACCTTTACCGTTTCCCACCAGCTTTGGGCACGGTTAGATAGGTGAAACGTAGCACACTTTACTTTATTTTCTTCCTCCACCTAAGCGACATTAAACATATTTTCAATTGTGCATATCCAACTCTCAGCAGTTGTCGGATCAGTCAAACGACCTTCAAACGGTGGAGGCTTAAGGCTTCTAAATCGTTCCCCACTAGAACCCACTCCTGACCTGGACCCCGCTTCAAGATTTCTAGGTAAACCTTGGTTCATAAAAATACCCAGCAATTGAGATTGAACATTCAATAAATCCCGGAGTTGCTTATTAGGGTCCTCGGGTTGCTCTCTAGGCTGTTCTGGTACGTTTCTAGGTCGTCCTGGTCATCTTAGGTTCCTCGGCATTTTACCTTTAATCCTGTACAGGGTTAAAACAATCTAATCTCAGAAAGAAACTAACTAAAAATAACGAAATACTTATAGTCGGTGAAGCACGTTGCATGGCGGCCGGCATTGTCGGGTAATCCTTTGAATGACTCGACCATTTTTGCTCTAATACCAACTTGTAACGCCCCTGAACCCGCCCCGGCTTGGTACGCTACTTTGCTAACCCAACACGTGTTTAAAACGACGTTTAAAATAATTTTTGTAAAGTTTTTGACTTTTTCGATTTTTGCCCACTTTTCTTCATTTTTCTTCGAGCCAAACAACTCCAAATCACCTGAAAATTTACCCACACATTCCCGACACACACGACTCCGTGCCCCATAGAAATCTCAGAAAACCGACTTAAAACGGTTAACAAAAAAAATTGAGAAAGTTGAACTCGACGTTATTTGTTTGAAAACCAAAACGAACAGCATAACGCCTATAATTACCAAAAACAAAGACCTGCAAATCAAACATTTTATAAAACAGTTCCAAATCATTCTTTACAACTTTATAAAACACTGTATTTTATATAAATAAATCTCACGTAACGACCACATTTTACAAACTCTAAAATAGGTAAAAACTATACAACATCCAAAATACCATTTCACCCACATCTTCCCAAAGATCATGGTCGAGACGCCCCGACAACTGCCCTGGCTCACTCGCTTAGCTCACCTGTAACCGCGTCGTTACTTACACCATAGAACACGCACACACACATAAGCTTACGCTTAGCAAGTAGGTGAAAACAAATATATAAACATGCACACACGACCCTCACACAACCCACAAGCCTAACACACATCCGAGTCTAGCTCCCAAGATGCATTTCCCACCTGAGTCTCGCTCCCAAGGTGGCACTACCCAATCACCTGTTACACATCTGAGTCTCGCTCCCAAGATGCATTTCCATCTGAGTCTCGCTCCCAAGATGGCACTACCCTATTCCCTAGCACACATCCGAGTCTAGCTCCCAAGATGCATTTCCACCTGAGTCTCGCTCCCAAGATGGCACTACCCAATCACCTGTTACACATCTGAGTCTCGCTCCCAAGATGCGTTTCCATCTGAGTCTCGCTCCCAAGATGGCACTACCCTATTCCCTATTACACATTTGAGTCTCGCTCCCAAGATGCGTCTCCCTCCGAGTCTCGCTCCCAAGAGGGCACTACCCAATCACATCTGAGTCTCGCTCCCAAGATGCATCTCCATCCGAGTCTCGCTCCCAGGATGACACTACACTATTCCCCTTACCTTTCAAGCTCACACAATCCATTATGTTTCAAACTCACACTACCCCTTTTTCATTTCAAACTCACCGTTCAAAACCATACTCAAAACTAGTGTTTTTCGCAGTTCGAAACAAATAATGCATGTCACACAAATGCTTAACCAAAAACAAGACAAAGCAACCACACAAACAAACAAACAAGCAAATAAACAAACAATTTCCTACCTTTCCATGGTGTAGGCCCGAAGGCAAAACACAAGCAATCCACTACTTACTTGGTTTCTCGGCACGTGCTCGCTTACCCTACTTAATCCAATTACTCGCTCTTTAACCTAAGAAAAGGGAAAAATCAACTTATTACCAATCTAAAAGATTCTAAGAAATTACCTAGCATAAAACCAATAAACAACTCAAAGTTTAACTCTAAACCAAAAAGTTTAACTCTAAACCCGAAATTCCTACATTTTCCACCGTCCAACTTCAATCGGCCATAACTTATTCGTTTTTCAACGGATTTCGATATGCCACCCCAATCTGTAAACCTCTACACGTCTACTATCCATTGAAACACTCAAATTAACCATCCAAACAAGTACGCCAAACCGAAAACCCCATAACAGAATCGGCCTCCATACAACCCTAACCGTCTAATCCAAGGCATACGTCTGATATAGGAAATTCATAGGTGTTACATCAACCCCTACCAGACGAGGTGTCGACTGCTATTGCCAGGTGTCGACCGCTCTCAGTAAAAAAAAAAAAACCAAAACTCTCTTACGGGTCGACCACTATTAGGAAGTTTCGACCGAAAGCTTTGAGGATTACCATGGTTCTTTTTATAGTGTCAAACTTGTGATTTTGGTTAATTTTACTTTATAACGAGTCTTCTACGCACATTAGTCTTCCGCTACCAAGGTTTAATATTCTAAACGATGCCGCTCAAGGAAATGAATAAAGTCCCCATGCGTGCCAATGGTTATGTTTTGGTGTCCTAAGCCTCTTTTGATGATTCCCGACCTTAGACGAGTCATTTTGGGTATGTTTTAAGTTAGACCCTAAATGTCTAAAGATATGGATTGAATGCCCGAGTCTGTTCTCTAACGATTGAACAAATGTTTGAAAAGGAAAATTGAACCAAAAATGAAAATGATAAATGAAATGAATGAAAAGAAAAATTTAATGAGAACGGGCGAGGGCAGTATGTACGCACGCGCACGACACAGGTCGTGGCGGCACCAACATGGGGTCAGGGTCGTCACATAAAACCAGCAAGCATTCACTTTAATTTTCCTAAAATTTAAGAATTAAGTAGATCCATTATAATGACTACTAGAAGTGGAGTTAATTACAATCCAAATCTTGAGCAAGACCGGAGCAATGAAGTACCCCATAACGACACTCGAGACCTTTAAGTGGGTGAGTCAAGCTCTCAAATTCAATTGAATGATGTTAACCAAAAGTTGGAACAACTTTTACAAAAGTTTGGTGAACGTGAAAAGGATCACCAAGAACTCATGCATTGGAAGAGATCCGAATCTTATTTTCAAGAGCCCATGCATAAGAGGAGAACTGGACCGAACTTTCCAGAATCCATGAATAGGAATAAAACTGCACCATACTTTGCAGAACCCATGAATAGGAGAAGAATCGAACTAGGAGAAGAACCAAACCATAAATACAAGAACCCATGCACATGAGGGAAACTGAACTTTTAGGGAAGGATTTCAGAACCTTGAATATTATGATGAAGGATAGGTTGAAGGAGTGGACGATTTTATTCCAAACCGTCATAGAGACAACGAAGAGTTTAGACATGCTAAGTTATCCATACCCTTATTTAATGGAGCATATAATAGAGACGCGTTTTTGGATTGGATAGACAAAGTTGAGAAGGTGTTCGACTACTACGGCTATTCTGATAGAGTAAGATTACAACTAGTAGAGATCAAACTTACCGGCTATGCCACCTTATGGTGGGAAAACGTGAAAGCTCAAATGAGAAGAGATAGGTATGAAACCATCACCACTTGGCAATCCATGAAGACTCTCATGCGAAGGAGGTTTGTGCCCAGTCACTACAAATAGGAGTTGTTTCTGCAAATTCAAAACCTCAGACAAGAAGTACAGTCTGTAGAAGAGTATCTCACCGAGTTTGAAATGCTCAAAATCAGAGGAGGAATGGAAGAACCTGAAAAACAGGTTTTAGCTAGGTTTATTAGGGGATTGAACCAAGAAGTTGGCGATTTGGTGGAGTTATAGCCATTAAACTCAATGGATGAGGTAGTACAGTTAGCAATAAAAGCGGAGAGGCAACTGAAAAGGAAAGGTAAGATCACCACCAACAAGTTTAACCCAAAGGGCCAGGGATATACTAAGATCTCTACTAGGATAGAAGAGAAGAAACATTTTACCAAGAGTTGGCCTACTAAGGATACTAACAATAAACCCACTATAATAGATACCAATCAATCTAAAACTCATGAAATCAAGTGTTTCATAGTCATTGCTTAATAAAGGACAAAGTATTCTTGTTAATTATCGATGGAGGTAGTTGCATAAACATACCATCCAAAGATTTGGTGAATAAACTAGGACCAGAAATTAAGCCACACACAAGCCCCTACAAACTATGATGGTTGGATGACAGAGAAGATATAAGGTTACCCAGCAAGTTGTTAAATTTTCCATCGGAAGGTACAAAGACTCCGTTCTTTGTGATGTCTTGGCTATGAATGCCAGTCATCTCCTTTTAGGGCGCCCATGGCAATACGATCGAAAGGTGACTCATGATGGTTTTACCAACTATTGTTCACTAAGGTTCGGTGGTAAAACAATCAAGCTTGCGCCTTTATCATCGGAACAAATAGCCAGAGGTGAAGTGGCCAAGAGAAAAGAAAAGGACAAGGCAAACTTGTTTATGACAAAAGGTGAAATAGAGGCTGTAATATTGAAAAGGGAACCCCTTATTTTAATAATGTTCCAAGACAGAGTCATGGAATTAAGGGATATACCAGTTTCAGTCCTAAAATAACTCAATCAATTTTAGGATGTCTTCCTCAAAGAGATACCACAAGGATTACCACCATTAAGTGGTATTGAACATCAAATCGACCTGCAACTAGGGGCTATATTACCAAACCGACCCGTATATCGTATGAACCCCGAGGAGACCAAGGAACTGCAGAACCAAGTGAACGAACTATTAGAAAAATGTTACATTAGAGAATCTTTGAGCCTTTGTGCAGTTCCTACGTTACTAGTTCCTAAGAAAGATGGATCAATGCAAATTTGCGTGGACAACAGGGCCATAAACCAAATCATAATAAAGTACAGGTTTTCTATTCCATGTCTTGGAGATATGTTAGACGAACTCAGTGGAGATGCCATACTTTCAAAGTTGGCCCTAAAGAGCGGTTACCACCAGATCAGGATGAAGGAGGGCGACGAATGGAAGACCGCCTTCAAAACAAAATATGAACTTTTTGAGTGGATGGTTATGCCATTTGGATCATCAAATGCTCCTAGAACATTTATGCGACTAATGCATCATGTATTAAAGGAGTTCTTAGGAAAGTTTATCATCATCTACTTCGATGACATACTGGTCTACAGCTTGGATTTACCTACGCATCTAATCTATCTTAATACTCTATTCCAAACCCTGAGCAATGCAAAATTGTTCAATAATCTTAAGAAGTGTTCATTCGCACAAGAAATGGTGTATTTCTTAGGATTTATTATTACTAAAGATGCGATGGAGGCTGATGAAGCTAAAATAGAAGCCATCAAAGATTAGCTCATTCCCACTGGAATAACAGAAGTGCGAAGTTTCCATGGCTTAGCCTCTTTTTATCGGAGGTTTATAAAGGACTTCAGTACTATCATGGCAACGATAACAGACTGCACCAAGAAGGGCAAAGCATTCCAGTAGACCCCAAGTTGTTAGTAGAGTTTCGAACTAATTAAGGAGAAACTTTGCAAATCACTAGTCTTAGCACTCCTGAATTTCAATAAAGTGTTTGAAATTGAAAGTGATGCATCCGGAGTAGGCATCGGGGCTATCTTGATCCAAGAGGGAAGACCTCTAGAATATTTCAGTGAAAAGCTCAAGGGAGCAGCCCTAAAATACTCGACGTATGACAAAGAGTTTTACGCAATCATACGGGCCCTTGAGCAATGACACCACTATCTCTTATCTAAAGAGTTTTTTATACACACTGACCACCAAACGTTAAAGCATATCAAAAGTCAGGGTAAACTAAACAAGAGACATGCCAAATGGGTCGAGTTTCTCGAAAGGTACCCCTATACATTAAAGTATTTGAAAGGAGAAACTAATGTAGTAGCTGATGCTCTTTCTAGAAGATACCTGCTTCTAACTGAACTGGGAACCAGGTTTTTTTGGTTCGAATGGATTAAAGACAGTTATGAGACAGACCCAGAATTTGGCAAACTTTATCAAAAGTGTCAAAACAAAGCAAAAGGGAACTACCATATCATAGATGGATATCTATTCAGAAATAACAAGATATGTATTCCATGTGGAGGAATGAGGAGATGTTTGATTAAAGAAGCTCACGGTGGAGGTTTGTCCAACTACTTCGGAGAAAAAAGAACCATAGACATGCTCAAAAAGCCATTTTTTGGCCCCACATGTTGCGTGATGTACACCGCATCATTGATCAATGTAATGTATGCAAAAGGGCCAAGAGTAAGGTCCTACCTCAAGGACTATACCTACCTCTTCCCATACCAACCCATCCATGGGATGATGTTTGCATGGATTTCATTCTAGGACTCCCGCGAATAGCTAGAGCTAAGGACTCAATTATGGTAGTAATCGACCCATTTTCTAAGATGGCACATTTCACTACCTGTGCTAAAACTGATGATTCCTTAATTATTGCCAGCCTTTTTTTACGGAGATAGTCTGGCTATATGGAATACCAAACACCATAGTGTCAGATAAAGACACTAAGTTCCTAAGCTCTTTCTGGAAGACCCTGTCGAAGAAATTTGGAACAAAACTTCTATTTAGTACTTCGTTTCATCCACAAACTGATGGTCAGATTGAAGTAGTCAATCGGACCCTTGGTACCATTCTCATGAGTGTTGTAGGAAAGAAGTTAAGTGAATGGCATATCCAACTCCCATATTTGGAATTTGCCTACAACTGAAGTGTCCACTCTACTACTCATCAAACACCCTTTGAAGTTATGTATGGTTTCAACCCTACCACACATTTAGACCTAGTGCCACTTCCTACCAAAGACCTTGTAAACCCAATAGGATCCGATAAAGCAGCCAAGGTTAAGCAATTACATGAGTGGGTTAGTGAAGCCATACAAAGAAAAAATGAGTTTTACACCAAACACGCTAACAAGGGGCGTAAAGAAGTAATTTTTAATGAATGTGACTCAGTGTGGTTACACTTAAGAAATGAACAATTTCGTCAGCAACGGCGATCCAAGCTCTTTCCTAGAGCAGATGGTCCTTTCAAAATTTAAAACGCGTTAATAATAATGCATATATGTTGGAACTGCCAGGGGATTATGGGGTGTTGGCCACCTTCAACGTGCAGGACCTCTAACCTTACATTGGTGATGAAGATGAAATCGAGTGGGACGAATCATTAGATTTGAAGTCAAATCCTCTTTCACTTGGAGAGGATGATATGCCTCGGAGGCCTATGACTCGGTCCCAAACAAAATCAATATTACCAAATAATCCTTTTTCTAACATGTGCACTATATTTGCAGGTAATGGCTTACTGGATTGCTTAGATTGGGAGTCAACGCCGCTGGATATGGACAAGCCAACACACATGCTTTCATGGAAGACCAAAGTCGGACCACGTCAAGCTAAAGAGGGAATTTTTCTTCCCATGGTCGAGAATGTGCAACCATTTATTTAATTTGGATTTTTGGCAAACATTGGCCTTATTTGTAGTTTGGTTAAAATTTATAATTTAGCATGCATGCATTAGATGGATGTTAGGATTAGTGGTGGTTAAAGGAGTTATCACGCACAAGGAGCCACTCTAGCGTGCGGCTACTTGAATTATGAGCCCGTTTATGCACTCTTAAAACAGGGGCCTAAGTGAAGAAAGGCGCGCTCAAAGGACAAATAGATCACAAATGAAGGCTTGGCCCATCATACAAAGGAGATTACCATCCAACTAATTTTTTCTCAAGGAGTCACGCTTGAGAAGTGGGCTAAAATACATGGCCGAAGTTCAAGACCAAAGTGTCCTCCCAATTTTGGTTTGCCACTAAGTTTCATTTCAAATTCAAAAACCCCCAGCTCACTATCCTCACAAGGACTCAAGACAACCTACCTTGTAAGGATGCAATTTTCTTTACAAAGAATTGATCTCCACGATTGAAGGATTGAAGGCATGGCCAAGATTGTTTCTAGCGAATGTGGGCGCTCCTTTTGTGTCTTTTCCTTCCTTTTGCCACCTTAGGTATAATAAGCATGGTGATTGGAGTTTGTATCAGTTTTTTTGGATCAATAAAAGATTGGTGTGTTTTCTCTCAAGAGCCAAAGGAGCATTACTCTCAAGGTAAGGCCTCGGAACATACATTCGAGCGGAGTTGCACCTCTGAAAGCTATCCAAATCCGTGGTTATTTGGTTGCACATATTAACATCGTATTTTTTCATCTTATCTAAGCAATAGATAAGAGGGGAAAATGTGGAAATCAGGCTTCGTACCATTATAATCATCCTTAGAAGGTTATATTAACCGGAGTTGCTCAAAGATACCTCTCGGACAGGTCACAGTTTATCTTGCATATTTTCTTCATTTTGTGTTTTTTTTGTATGAAACTTGCAGGGTCTGTTTTTAGCACTTGAGGTAAGAATATCTTTAAAATTCGTTGCAATTGGATCCCATTTACTTATATAATTACTTGCTAAATTTGGGGTGTTCTTGGGTAGAACCGTGAATACCGAATCTTTGGTTTGGTCTTGTGATTAACTTTGGTTTTGCAGGTTCAAACCATGTCACTAGCTTCCTTGGCATGGAGACTATCCAGCAAGGTTATGTTTCATCCTTTTTAATAGCACTACTTTGACTCTCATTTCTTCGGCTGATTAAGGGATTTGACCACAAATTTGATTGGTGCTCTTTTTCCTCCTCTACCTCATCACTGAGGTGTGGTGATAGATCTTGAACATTGAATGCGGCTGAACCCAAGATACGTAGGCCAATTTAAAATTTCAACACGAATTGGAGAAGTTGCTTATCGGTTGAATTTGCCTAAATCACTCAAACATATTCACAATGTGTTTCATATCTCAATGTTGGAGAAGTACGTTCCAAATCCCTCGCACATTTTGTAACACCCGGAAATTTCGGTTTATGAGTTTTGAGTTTTAGGTTTCCGGGTTTTGGGTATTTTAAGCCTTGTAGAGTTTTAATTCAAAAAAATAGTAAATTAAGCCCGATTTGCGAACGAGTGGTTTTCTTAGAACCCTAGGAATAAGTTGAAATATTTGGAAGAATAAGGAAGTTTTGGGGAAACCTAATCGATAGGTTAAAGAGCTAAACAAATGAGAGTTATGAGGAAAGGGCAAACTTGTAATTAGCGAAACCAAATTATTATAAAAATAAGAAATCTTTCCCCCCCTTAGCATTTCACGAAAATCCTCTAGAGCACATTTCTTTTCTTTTCCCCCTCCTTGGCGATTTCTTCCTCCTTCACGCCGTTGCTTCCCTCAGCCGATCAATTCCTCCGATTCTGGCAATTTTTCCTTCTAATTTTCTTCCCCAAATCGATACTCTAAGTAAGTTCTATACTTTGGGTATGTTTACTTATTGTTTTAGAGTTGATTTTTTTGTTTAAGGTTTTGTGAGAAATTTTCGGATTTGTGAGAAATCGATAAGATTGCTACATTATTACTCATTGATGATGCATTGGTTGTTATTTATGTAAGTAGAAGGAATTAATGATGTTTGGTTGATAGTTAGGGTTGTTTTGGGTTGTTGGAAGGTGGTTGGAAGCCATTAATGGAGTTTATGAGTTTTTAAGAGCGTAGTGCTCGATGAAACGCCTGAGAGAAGGGAATTAGAGTTTTTGAAAAAATTGTCTTAGCTTGGAGTTTCGTTTAGTTTTGAATTTGATGATTTAGAGTTGATACTAATGACGTGTTACGAAACTGCCTTAGGTAACCCAAGCTTTCAGGACGGTGCTCGGCATAGCTAGGACGCCAGGTAAGTGAGTGTTAGATTTCCGGCCCTAAAGGCCCTACGTCGTATCGATGTTAGAATTGTGTGTTATGATAATGTTTGTTTGTAGTAGGGATTTTGGTGAGTCGGGTAGCCTAAGATAGAGCGTTAGCAATTAGTTAAGAGTTTTGTCCGCCTATGGGCTATAGACATTAAGGGAATATTAAGAATCGTTTTGATGAATGTTGTATGTGTATATCCCCTCATGCACCATGTTTTTACAAAATATGCATACGAACTATTTTACGAGAATGTTTTTATTTGAACATCTAATTAAAGTAGGATAAAGAACTAAAGGTTTTAAGTGATATGTCATGTGTTCTCACGAGGCAAGGCATGGTTCTTACGGGGCAAAGCATGGTCCTCACGGGGCAAAAATGTGGTCTACTAAGTAGCCGAATATACTAACGTTAAAGAAACGAACATGTTTTACAAATGTCATGCATATATGTAAATGTTATGTTTAGTGCACTCCTTACTAAGCATTAGGCTTAACGTGTTTTTCGTGCGATGTAGGTGACGAGAATGAAGGTGAGGAACTTCCTCCCAATGATCAAGCATAGATGGTCGATGGGCGGAGCTCGTGGCAACAGGTGTGAACTAGATCGATATTGGATAATGTGATGAATTTTAGGATGTATAGAGAAGTTTGATATTTTGAAAATTGTATAGTGGATGTAGGCTTGGAGTTGTGTCGTTTAGAATGATTTGATAAACGTATTTGTTTTGGTGATGCTTTAAGGAATTCAGCTTTTACATTTAACTCTTGTGTTGTAAATTAGGATGGATAGTATTTGACGATTTTAGGTACTTTACACCCATAAGGATTAGCTCGGTTTTCAGAGCGATCCATGCAGTCCGTCTCTATGATTTATGATGTGTCTTGGTTATGTTTAGGTTATGCTTTGGGTAGTGTTTTGAGGATTTGTGAATTGATGAACGTATGGTGTTAGAGGGGTTATATTGTGATAGTGTGATTTGGGGTGGTTTATGAAGAGAAAAGTGTAGGAAGGGGAGGGGAAAATTATGGTATTGTGTGTTGTGTTGAGTGCTGAAGGAAAAAAAAAAATAAGAGAGTGAATTTGAGGCAACTCTCTAGAACTCAGATTCCAGAGAGGTTGCCGATCGATCGCCACTAAGGGCGATCAATCGGCAACTGTTAGGCTAAGCGCTCTGGTTTTTCAGAGCGCTAGCCAATCGATCGGCCAAAAGGGGCTGATCGATCGGCTGTTATGTGGCGAGGGCGATCGATCGGCCAACAAGGGGCCGATCGATCGGCTAAAGGTAAATGGGCGATTCTCCCCTTTCTCCATGTACTCCTTACTGTTTGCTTTATATATTATTTTTGTAACAACCCAACCCCCCGATGGGCCCATTGCCACGTGGTTTCCCGAAGGTAGCTCAAGTGGTACTCCTCACTTGTAGCCTAGGTGCTAGTCCCTGAGGTCTTGGGTTCGAGTGGGGAGGGAGGCAAAAAATCCCTTCAGGGAGGGAGAAGATCGTGAGTACACGTCGGACGGCCTTCGGGAAACCACGTGGCAGCGGGCCCATCAGGGGGGCACTGCACGGCCTGGCCCATCGGGGGGTTGGGTCGTTACAAAAAAGGCACCTTTTTTGTAACGACCCAACCCTCCGATGGGCCAGGCCGTGCAGTCCCTGTAACGACCCCTTTTCCCAGCAAGATATTGTCTACTCTGGGGATTGGGTCGTAGCCCAATATCCTCCCCTCACGGCTTTGTTTGGCAAGGACTTTCCAGTCGGTCACCCAACCTGGTACTACTTTCGCCGAAGCACTTTTAACTTCGGAGTTCTTATGGGATCCGTTGTCAATTGTGCTCCAAAGCGTGTCTTACTATTTTGAGAGGGTCTTTTTACATATGTTTCATTTCCACATACTTCCCCAAGCGATGTGGGATTGTGACGACCCCACATTACGACCTACCCCTTTCACCTGCCTTTTTCCTTCGTGGACGCACCGCCATCCGGGTCCGGATCCAGTATACGGGCCAGTCGTGCACATATGGGTCATCACAATCACCCCCCCCCCCCGGGGGCCCAACGTCCTCGTTGGCCACATTTTCAGTTGGTATAGGCTCTGATATCATTTGTAACGACCCCTTTTGTAACGACCCGGGGAGGATCGCCACGAAATTCTTGACTTTACTTAAAACTTAAATTCATAATTGGACTCTCTTCTCCTATTTTTTTTTTCTTTTAACAGTGTATCTAGCAGACTTAAAGACTTCAACTTATCTGATGGAGAATTAATCCCTTGTACCTGACTTCTTAATGATATTACTTACTTAATCACTCACAGACACGAGCGACCATACACGATCATCGTTCTAAGACATAGCGATGGCTAAACACTCTACATCTGCCGATCGCTAGACGACAAAACTATACTTTCATCATCCGATGGCTAAACACTCTACATCTACCGATCGCTAGACGACAAAATAGCACTTTCATCATCCGATGGCTAAACACTCTACATCTACCGATCGCTAGACGACAAAATAGCACTTTCATCATCCGATGGCTAAACACTCCACATCTGTCGATCGCTAGACGACAAAACTATACTTTCATCATCCGATGGCTAAACACTCTACATCTGCCGATCGCTAGACGACAAAATAGCACTTTCATCATCCGATGGCTAAACACTCTACATCTGCCGATCGCTAGACGACAAAATAGCACTTTCATCATCCGATGGCTAAACACTCTACATCTGCCGATCGCTAGACGACAAAATAGCACTTTCATCATCCGATGGCTAAACACTCTACATCTGCCGATCGCTAGACGACAAAATAGCACTTTCATCATCCGATGGCTAAACACTCTACATCTACCGATCGCTAGACGACAAAATAGCACTTTCATCATCCGATGGCTAAACACTCTACATCTGCCGATCGCTAGACGACAAAATAGCACTTTCATCATCCGATGGCTAAACACTCTACATCTGCCGATCGCTAGACGACAAAATAGCACTTTCATCATCCGATGGCTAAACACTCTACATCTACCGATCGCTAGACGACAAAATAGCACTTTCATCATCCGATGGCTAAACACTCTACATCTGCCGATCGCTAGACGACAAAACTATACTTTCATCATCCGATGGCTAAACACTCTACATCTACCGATCGCTAGACGACAAAACTATACTTTCATCATCCGATGGCTAAACACTCTACATCTGCCGATCGCTAGACGACAAAACTATACTTTCATCATCCGATGGCTAAACACTCTACATCTGCCGATCGCTAGACGACAAAATAGCACTTTCATCATCCGATGGCTAAACACTCTACATCTACCGATCGCTAGACGACAAAATAGCACTTTCATCATCCGATGGCTAAACACTCTACATCTGCCGATCGCTAGACGACAAAATAGCACTTTCATCATCCGATGGCTAAACACTCTACATCTGCCGATCGCTAAACGACAAAACTATACTTTCATCATCCGATGGCTAAACACTCTACATCTGCCGATCGCTAGACGACAAAATAGCACTTTCATCATCCGATGGCTAAGCACTCTACATCTACCGATCGCTAGACGACAAAACTATACTTTCATCATCCGATGGCTAAACACTCTACATCTACCGATCGCTAGACGACAAAATAGCACTTTCATCATCCGATGGCTAAACACTCTACATCTGCCGATCGCTAGACGACAAAATAGCACTTTCATCATCCGATGGCTAAACACTCTACATCTGCCGATCGCTAGACGACAAAACTATACTTTCATCATCCGATGGCTAAACACTCTACATCTACCGATCGCTAGACGACAAAACTATACTTTCATCATCCGATGGCTAAACACTCTACATCTGCCGATCACTAGACGACAAAATAGCACTTTCATCATCCGATGGCTAAACACTCTACATCTGCCGATCGCTAGACGACAAAATAGCACTTTCATCATCCGATGGCTAAACACTCTACATCTACCGATCGCTAGACGACAAAATAGCACTTTCATCATCCGATGGCTAAACACTCTACATCTGCCGATCGCTAGACGACAAAATAGCACTTTCATCATCCGATGGCTAAACACTCTACATCTACCGATCGCTAGACGACAAAATAGCACTTTCATCATCCGATGGCTAAACACTCTACATCTACCGATCGCTAGACGACAAAATAGCACTTTCATCATCCGATGGCTAAACACTCTACATCTACCGATCGCTAGACGACAAAATAGCACTTTCATCATCCGATGGCTAAACACTCTACATCTACCGATCGCTAGACGACAAAATAGCACTTTCATCATCCGATGGCTAAACACTCTACATCTACCGATCGCTAGACGACAAAATAGCACTTTCATCATCCGATGGCTAAACACTCTACATCTACCGATCGCTAGACGACAAAATAGCACTTTCATCATCCGATGGCTAAACACTCTACATCTGCCGATCGCTAGACGACAAAATAGCACTTTCATCATCCGATGGCTAAACACTCTACATCTGCCGATCGCTAGACGACAAAACTATACTTTCATCATCCGATGGCTAAACACTCTACATCTACCGATCGCTAGACGACAAAACTATACTTTCATCATCCGATGGCTAAACACTCTACATCTGCCGATCGCTAGACGACAAAATAGCACTTTCATCATCCGATGGCTAAACACTCTACATCTGCCGATCGCTAGACGACAAAATAGCACTTTCATCATCCGATGGCTAAACACTCTACATCTACCGATCGCTAGACGACAAAACTATACTTTCATCATCCGATGGCTAAACACTCTACCGATAGGAGAAAACAAATCTTCCGGTAGAAACTCCTACCAAAAGGATTCATCCAACTTTCACATAACACAACTTAGCTAAGAAAGGCTCTTACTGGTATAACAAATTCATTCAGAGTATAAATAGCGGAAGACTTGCATGACATAAATCCTTTAAAAGGAAACATATCCTCATATCCAATCCCAGACTCAAAAGTTAACTCAAACAATACTAACACCATCCTACATAATTCCAGTTCTTATATTCTTACTGACATAAGGGAGCAATAACCAGGGATTGTAATCGCCTCTCCAGTCCTGCACTGTCACTTTGAGTATCCTCCAGCAACCAGCTTTAAATATCCTCTTTGAAGTTAGTATCTTCACCTGTAGTCTCTTCACCTACATCATAAGGTTCATCTATAAGCCTAATGCTTAGTAAGGAATGCGACATTAACATGAGTGCATGAATGCATAATTCAGAGAAAACATGCTCATAGATCATTTCTTGTTCATATTCTTGTTCATATTCATCATTCATAATCATGAATCATATTCATCATTCGTAATCATTGTTCATAATCATTGTTCATATTCATCATTTCAGTTGTGTGGAATGAGAGAGGATTTGTGCCGGTAAAAGGGGTTTGACAGTGATTTTGATCATGGTCCCTACTGCGGGTCGTATACATATGTCCTTCTTTGGACTGTGACATACGCCGAACCGCCCCCAACCCTCACTCAACCACGTTGCAGAGATTTTATCATCTTATCTTGTTCATGAGAAAACATGCTTTTAAAACATTTTCATATGCATAAAACTTTCATGATGCGTGAATATGGAAACTCTTAAAACATCAAGCTACAGAGCAGAGCATTATCCATCATGGAATATTACTTTCGAACTAAACGTCATCAAGAACACTAGACATCCGCATAAGAGAGTTTCTAATCATCACATAACATTCTACTTAGTATCCTCTGATGTAGGGTCCTAATGACCGAGAAACCTATACATTCACTTACCTGGTCTCCTTAGCAATCTGGACCTCTTCTCTTCAACTTCTTCACCTAAAACATGTGCATTACAGTAGTTAAATCAAAATCCTAAAACTCTACTCATAAATCATCCTAGGATCTATTAGCTAAAGTCATTCCCGAATCCTTGGTTTGATATACTGTGCAAAATCTGAAATCCAAAATAAAACAAACAGGTTCCACTATCGATTAAATCTGAGTTGATTACTTAAAATGTCCAGAATCGATTCGGGTTGACATTACTACTCTCGGATTCTAAAATGTTCTAATACTACTCGGCCGTTGATAAAATCCGAGTTCAAATGCCGAGCTGAAAACAGAGCTCCAAACACAAACAGATAACTACATTGTCCATTACATACCTCGGGTGCGGATTCGCAGAAGAATGCGGGCTAGAAACCGGTCGTCGGCGAGGAAGACACTGATAGCAGTGAGCGGGGGCTTGGGAGAGAAGAAATCGCCAGAAAGGGAGGTGTCGGCTACAGTGGTTTAAATGAGGTTTAAATTCCTTTCCTTTTCCTTTAAATACTGGCCTCAATCCTCCATTATTACAACTTTGCCACTCAACCTAGTTTAGATCCACATGTAATTAATTAAGCTTAGCATAAATCCTAAACTACGAAGATTAAATATTTATGACCGTTAATACAGTTAAGAAAATCACCTGGCCGTTAACTCGGGTGTTACACCTTTTTCCCAGCAAGATATTGTCCGCTCTAGGGATTGGGTCGTAGCCCAATATCCTAACCTCACAGCTTTGTTTGACAAGGACTTCCCAGTCGGTCACCCAACCTGGTATTACTCTCGCCGAAGCACTTTTGACTTCACAGTTCTTATGGGATCCGTCATAAATTGTACTCCAAAATGCGTCTTACTATTTTGAGAGGGTTTCTTTACATATGTTTCATTTCCACATACTTCCCCAAGCGATGTGGGATTGTGACGACACCCACATTACGACCTACCCCCTTCACCGGCCTATTTCCCGCACGGACGCACCACCATCCGGGTCCGGATCCAGTATACAGGCCAGTCGTAAACATATGGGTCATCACAGTCCCGGCTCACACAGGGCCCTGTCACGTGGTTTCCCGAAGGCTGTCCAAGTGTACTCACGATCTTCTTCCCCCTGAAGGGAGTTTTTGCCTCCCTCCCCACTCGAACCCGAGACTTCAAGGACTAGTACCTAGGCTACAAGTGAGGAGTACCACTTGAGCTAGTCTCAAGTGGTACTCCTCCCTTGTAGCCCAGGTACTAGTCCCTGAGGTCTTGGGTTCGAGTGGGGAGGGAGGCAAAAACTCGCTTCAGGAGGGGAGAAGATCGTGAGTACACGTGGGACGGCCTTCGAAAACCACGTGGCAGGGCCCTGTGTGAGCCGGGACTGCACGGCCTGGCCCATCGTGGGGTTGGGTCGTTACAGTTTTCTTAAACGATTTTCACGACAGTTTGATCGACTTAGACTTTGATTTAGAGCTGAGGTGTCGTAACGCCCCCGAACCCGCCCCGATTCGGTGCGTTACTTTGCTAACCCATCCCGTATTTAAAACTAATTTTAAAATAATTTTTGATAATTTTTTGACTCAGTTTTTGGGTTTTTCAAACCCTCAAAATTTGTTGGAAAACGTGAGTAAAATACGTTTAAAATACGTCGAAAAAGGTCGGATTAAAACATTTTGGAAATAGGAAAAATTTAAAAAAAAAACAAAACAAAATGTGATGTGCAGGGCGCCGCCTGCGCAGCAGTGCGGACCGCGCGCACAGCTGCGCGCGCGCAGGTGCCGAATGTTCGGCACCCTCAGCGCGCCCTGTGCGCCTATTTTAGGTATTTTCTCAATTTTCTTCATTTTTCTTCGAGCCAAACATCTCCAAATCACCTGAAAATTTACACACATTTTCGACATCCCCGACTCCTTGTCCCATAAAAATCTTGGAAAACTGAATTAAAACGGTTAACGAAAACATAAAAAAAAGTGAACCCGACGTTGTTTATTATACAAAAAAAAATGAGCAGTGTAACGACTGAAATGTCTTTAACCCAAAACCTAAATCCAAATCTCAAAATACTATTATTCACATACCAACCATCCATCAAAACATCCACTATCCATAATCATCCAAAATAAAAATATCTACGATACAAAATACCAACGTCCCCACCAGACTACCCGAGTGAGACGCCCCGACATATGCCCGCACCAGTATGCTCCTTGCTTCATCGACCGCTGTCTAATCTTGGGCTCCCTCATCTAGCTCACCTGAATAAAGGTCATCACATAAACCATAGAACACGAAAAGTAAGCCTAATGCTTTGTAAATAGGGAATAATGAATGCAAATAACACACGATGCAACCAATCCTATCACTTACAGTTTCTAACGCTCAATTGTACTAATAAGATTTGTCTGCATCGGTCGTGATGCCTTAAGATGTGCCTGTATCAATCGTGATGCCTTCAGATTTGCCCGCATCGATCGTGACGCCTTAAGATTTGCCCGCATCAATCGTGATGCCTTAAGATGTGCCTGCATCAATCGTGATGCCTTAAGATTTGCCTTACTTTTTGTCTGATTACTGTTCACACTCACAATGCCAAACAATGTAACCCCTCGTATCTAGCGTAGCGTACTGTAACTCACAATGCATGTATCAAAGATATGCAACACAACACGAAACCAAACAACACAACACAACACAAAACAAAACACAAACCAATAAACCCTACCGTTCTATGGTGTAGGCCCAAAGGCAACGAAAAGATTCATCTACTTACCTGACTGCTCGACAAGGGTGCTATCACTTCGTGCTGTTAACTCACTCGTGCGATAACCTAACAAATAAGGAAAATTAATTTAGTAACACACTAAGGGACTCTAAAGAAATTAGCTAAACCAAACTATCACTAACTTTTCAACCTAACCATTAAAATCTGATTTTTCCTACAACTTTTAGCGTCCAACTTCAAACGGCCATAATTTACTCGTTTTTCAACGGATTTCGACGTGCCACCTCAATCCGTAAACCTCTACACGTCTACTATCCATTGCAATACTCAAATTAACCAACCAAACACAATGGCCAAACCAAAAATGTAAAAACAGAATCGTGTATCTATTGTTCAAAAACTAGTTTTTCCAAAACTCATCCTAAAACTCAAATCTCTCCCCACAAATAACTTAACTAAGGATTAAACCATCAAAATAGGAAGAGAATAAGCCAAAGGACCAAAAATTTCGGATCTCTCAAACTAGGGTTTTCAAACCCTAACCAAAACCCACAAAATAACCCTAAAAACACTAAAATCCAACACCTAGTTATATAAAACTCAAAACCCAATCAAAAGCTCACCTTAAACTCTTGAAAAGCTTACTGAAAATGGTGGAGAAAGGCTCTAGGGTTGCTGAGATTTTCGTGGGAGAAAGTGGGGAAGAAGAAGGAAAAATTGCTTTCTTCACCTATATTTTCACCTTTTAATTAAAACCAATTTTTTTCTACTTTCAATTTTTGCCACAAAATTTGTAAATTTTATAAAACAATCCACCCTTTCTCTTCATGGATTCCAACGTGACATATCACTCTCGAAACACCTGATTCATTAGGTCCATGAACGCAGCTGGAACATTCGTCAATCCGAACGACATCACCAAGAACTCATAATGTCCATACCGCGTCAAAAAAGCCGTCCTCAGAATATCCTGTGATCTAACCTTCAACTGGTAATACCCCGATCTCAGATCAATCTTAGAGAATATACGGGCTCCTTGCAGCTGATCAAACAAATCATCTATTCTTGGCAACGGATACTTGTTTTTCACCGTTAGCTTGTTCAGCTCCCGATAATCAACGCACATTCGAAGCGACCCTGTCCTTCTTTCTCACAAACAACACAGGTGCTCTCCAAGGCGAGAAACTAGGGCGTATAAAGCCCTTGTCAACCAGTTCCTCCAACTGCTTCTTCAGTTCTTTCAATTTAGGAGGAGCTAACCTGTAAGGGTTCTTCGACACAGGTTCAGCTCCAGGAAAGGTGTCAATTGCAAACTCAATTTCCCGGTCTGGAGGTAGACCAGGCAAATCATCCAGGAACACCTCGGGAAACTCACAAACAACTAATACCTCCTGAGGTTTAACTTCTATCAAAGACTGGGAATCTACTATAGCTGCAAGAAAACAGACAAACTCACCCATAATATACCCTCGAGCCTCCATCGGTGCCAAGACTGAAAGTTTCTGTACATGCCTCAAAGACTTTAGTGTAAGCTTCTCACCGTCCGGAGGATGAAAGTTAATTGTTCCTGCTCGGCAGTCACTAGTAGCATGGTGTCAGAATAACCAGTCCATCCCGAGTATCACGTCATACCCGGTTATCCCCATCACAATCAAATCAGCAGGCAATGTCTTTCTTCCAACCGATATCAAACTATTGAACACCATCTGTTCCGAATGTAGGCACTCACCGGAAGGTAACTTCACATCATAAAAACATCCAGCTGGACTCACTTCCATCTGTACTTTCACCACAAAAGCTAGTGCAACGAACAAATGGGATGCACCTGAGTCTATCAACGTAAATGCAGGCACTGAATTAACAAACACGGTACCTGATAACACTGCAGCACGATCCTCTCCTTCAGGCTCGATCATGACAAATATTCTGGGTGTAGCTTTAACTGGACCTTTCTTTGCTGTGGGGTAATCAGTAGCTACATGACAGGGTTGATTGCATTTGACACATCGGGCAATCTTCGACTTCAGACAGTCACGGGAAAGATGGCCAGCTTCAAAATAGTTGTAACACTTGCCAGCATATTGCCCACACTCTCCGGGATGAGACTTCAAGCACTTTGGACACTGTAAAAATTTTCGTCTTTGTTGCTGTTGCAGTTTCTTTCCTCCCTGCTGATCACCTAAATTGCCTCCCGGTCGTTTGGTTCCTTGGGACTGAGAAGACGATCCACCTCGGTTAAACTAAACTGTGATTTCTTTAAACATCCTCTTCGGAGCTTCGATAGGTTTCATAAATTTACTAGCAGCTTCCTCCACCTCCAAAGCTTTAGCCACCACTTGAGTAAATGGTATTCCTTCTATTCCGAATGTCTTCACCAGCATATAAACCTCTGGCTTCAAACCCTGCACAAATTGGAATATCTTGTCTTCTTCCCTGCTAACTAGGTGACTGGCAAAGCGAGACAACGATTCAAACTGCTGAATATACTCCCCTATCGATCCTGTCTGCTTCAATGCCATAAATTCTAATCTTTTTGCAGCTTGGACTGTCCGGTTGTAATACTTGTCGAAGAATAAATCTTTAAAGTCTTTCCAAGTTAGACCTTGAATATCGGTGGTAACCTTCACAGTCTCCCACCAGCTTTGAGCATCGTTAGCTAAATGGAATGTTGCGCATTTCACTTGATTTTCCTCCTCTACCTCAGCAAGATTGAACATATTCTCTATAGTGTTTATCCATTGTTCAGCAGCTGTTGGATCTGTTAGACAACCTTCAAAGGCTGGAGGCTTTAATCTTTCAAACCTTTCCCCACTAGAACCCGCTCCTGAGTTGGACCCTGCTCCAAAATTTCCCGGTAGACCTGTGTTCATAAAAATTCCAGCAATTGAGATTGTATGTTGAGTAGATCCCGGAGTTTCTTATTAGGATCTTCAGGTTGTTCCAGTTCATTCCTAGGTCATCTGGGTCGTCCAGGGTTCCTCGGCATTTTAAATTATATTCCTGAATAAAGTTATAAAAAAAATCTAATCTTAGATATATATCAACTAACTAAAGGAAAAGAAATACTTACAGTCGGTGAAGCACGTTGCATGACAGCCGGCATTGTCGGGTAATCCTATGAACGAATCGACCACTTTTGCTCTGATACCAACTTGTAACGCCCCCGAACCCGCCCCGCCTCGGTGCGTTACTTTGCTAACCTATCCTGTATTCAAAACGAATTTTAAAATAATTTTTCAACTCGATTTTTGGGTTTTTCGAACCCTCGAAATTTGTTGGAAAACATGCGTAAAATACGTTTAAAATACGTCAGAAAAGGTCGGATCAAAACATTTTGGAAATAGGAAAAAATTTTAAAAAATAAAATAAAATGTGATGTGCTGGGTGCCGCGCGCGCTGCAGCGCGCCGTGCCCACCCTGCGCGCAGGTGCCCAACGTTCGGCGCCAGGCGCCGAACGTTCCGCACCCTCTCGGGTGCCAGCGCGCCCTGTGCACCTATTTTCGGCCTTTTCCCACTTTTTTTCATTTTTCTTTGAGCTAAACATCTCCAAATCACCTGAAAATTTGCCCACACATTTCCGACATCCCCGACTCCGTGCCCCATAAAAATCTCAGAAAACCAACTTAAACATTAACAACATAAAGATGACCCGACATTGTTTATTATACAAAAAACAAGCAGTAAATGAATGAAAGCTAAAAACGCTAAAACGCTGAATCCAAATCATCAATATATAAAATTTTCCTAAATATATATATATAAAATTTTCCTAAATATATATATATATATAAAATTTTCCTAAATATATATATATAAAATTTTCCTAAATATATATATATATATATATATATATATAAAATTTTCCTAAATATATATATATATATATATATATATATATAAAATTTTCCTAAATATATATATATATAAAATTTTCCTAAATATATATATATATATAAAATTTTCCTAAATATATATATATATATATATATATATATATATATATATATATATATATATATATATATATATATATATATATATATATATATATATATAAAATTTTCCTAAATATATATATATATATATATATATATATAAAATTTTCCTAAATATATATATATATATATAAAATTTTCCTAAATATATATATATATATATATATATATATATATAAAATTTTCCTAAATATATATATATAAAATTTTCCTAAATATATATATATATATAAAATTTTCCTAAATATATATATATAAAATTTTCCTAAATATATATATATATATATATATATATATATATATATATATATATATATATATAAAATTTTCCTAAATATATATATATATATATATATATATATATATATATATATATATATATATATATATATATATATATATAAAATTTTCCTAAATATATATATATATATATAAAATTTTCCTAAATATATATATATATATATATATATATATATATATATATAAAATTTTCCTAAATATATATATATATATATATATATATATATATATATATATAAAATTTTCCTAAATATATATATATATATATATATATATATATATAAAATTTTCCTAAATATATATATATATATATATATATATATAAAATTTTCCTAAATATATATATATATATATATATATATATATATATATATATATATATATATATATATAAAATTTTCCTAAATATATATATATAAAATTTTCCTAAATATATTATAATATATATATAAAATATATATAAAATTTTCCTAAATATATATATATATATATATATATATATAGGAAAATTTTATATCTATTTATATATATATATAATATATATAAAATTTTCCTAAATATATATATATAGGAAAATTTTATACGAACTTACGAGGTCTTATGTTAAGTTTATGTCACGGCAAGTCCGTGGCGGCCCTAACCGGGTTGGGGTCGTCACAACTGTGGTATCAGAGCCTCTGGGTTTTAAAAGCGATTTTCGGGAATGCCTGCCAAACACAAACCGCCGCACGAGAACTCTCCATCGACTGTATGTGTTTAAGTTATGTATGATTCATAATTATTTATGTTGTTTTGTATTGTCTAATGTGTTTAGGAGCAAGAAAATGCCGAGAGCGCCTAGATCACCTCTAGGGAACCCCATGGACCAGTTCATGGACATATTACATCAACAGTCTGAACAGATAGGAATCTTATTAAATCGAGAGGGGAATGGGAACGGGAATGGACAAGGAAATACCTCACGGGACCAAAGTGGGGAGAGGTTTAGGCGACTTAGGCCCCCGACTTTTGACAGACAGTCTCCGGATCCCACGAGTGCTGAAGAGTGGATCCGCAAGATTATAAGTATGTTTCCCTATGCTAAAGTGGAGGAAGCTGATAAGGTGACGTGTGCAGTGTTTAATTTGGAGAAAGACGCTATTTTCTGGTGGGATACGATTAAAGCTACTACAATGTGGGGGTTATGACTTTGGAAAGGTTCAAGACAGTATTCTACAACAAGTACTTCAATCGCACACTACGGGCAAATAAGAGGGCGCAGTTCGCCCAACTACACCAAACAAGGACGGTGGCCGAGTATGTGCGAAGGTTCGAGTCATTATCCCGGTATGCAGAACTTATGATTTATGAAGAAGAAGACTACCAATTTGTACAAGGTTTGAAACTGAAAATTCAGAAAGGGATAATAACGGCAGGCATCGAAGACGTGCCTTTTCACTAGATTGTGTCTAAAGCTCTCGAACTTGATGACAGCGAAATGAAACTTCAACGGCAGATAGAAGCGTCGAGGAGGTTTACTAGAGATGTGCAACCACAGCAAAACCGAGGTTGGCAGCCACAACCACAACGTGGTGTCAAGCGGGCGAATGAGGTGCCTAGAGTTCAGGACAAAGATAAACGTCAGCAAGGGGCATCACAGACTCCTTTATGCCTTACTTTCCGGAAGAACCACTACGGGGAGTGTAAGTTGCATTTCGGTCGATGTTTTCAGTGTGACAAGGTGGGGCACAAAGCCATGGATTGTCTTGAGCCAAGCAGGAGGCCACCGGGTGGTCCCTCCCGGATCTTTTCCCTTATTGAAAATGAGGAAGCTACTCAGCCTTCAGTTGTTTCAGGTATTATTTTGGTCTGTGAAAATGGGCTCATGTTTTAATTGACACGGGGGCAACCCATTCTTTCATAGCACAGAAGTATGTAATTAAGTGGAATCTAGACTTTGTCCCAGCTGATCGTAGTTATAGTGTCATGTTGCCCTCTGGGGAGTACTTACATTCTGAGTAGGCGATACAAGGGGAGGTGATAGCTATTAATGGTTGGAAACTATATTCGAATTTGGTCATCATAAGCATGAAGGGCTACGACGTAATTTTGGGTATGGATTGGTTGTACAGGCACCATGCCACGATCAATTGTAGGTCAGGTGCCGTGGATTTTAGACCTACAATCAATTGTGTTTGTTGTGCAAGAGTTTTCTATGTCTAGTCCAGTGCATCATTCATGAAGATTTTAATATGATAGTGCATTTTGTCATATACTAGTACATTTTATAATAGTGCATTTTGTAATAGTGTGTTTTGTAACATAATTCTACAAAAAAAAATCAGGCAGAGTTTCTTTTGTTTTTTCGCTCCCCCTTAGCCATTGTCAACAAACAACTATTGCATAACAAGCATATCTAGACAGAGACATACATAAATTATCAAATAACTTAAAGTAGAACAGATGTAAAACAAACAACTAAACAATTTAAATCCAAAAGTATATTGATTCAATTACATGAGTACAGAAAATGAAAAAACTATAAAAATCTAAACATAGGCGGGAGGTGTAGCATTAGAGGATGGAGGAGCACGAGAAGCATCCCCAAGCCTAGGCTTGATAGTGTCGGTGACTTTTGTTTGTTCTTCATATTCTTCTTATAGCTCTTGAATTGTTGCAAGTTTGTCGAGCTCACTACTTGAGTTGCCACAATATCTTGAATTTGTCGAGTCATCTCTTCAACAGTCGAAACAAGACTGTTCCACCTCTCCACAAATATGGACACATTACGAGAAGAGTGAGCATGAGGTGGATGAGATGGAGCATTCTCCATCTGAACATTCTAAGAAGTAGATGCGAGATGAAAATCTGATGAGGTAGAGGCTTGTTGATCTGCCTTGAACACTCATTCACCTCGAACTTCAACAATTCCCATATGAAATAAAGTGCAATTATCAAATATATCGCATGTCTTTTCTTTTCTCACAAACTCACAAGATAGTAATACAATCCAAAAAATGTTCAATGATTTTCTAAATCAGCATTTTATAAGTCTTATTTTTGTTGCAGGTGATGTCAATCTCAGCCATATGACTCAGAATCACATACCCTAGATTGAATCTCTTCCTATTATATATCTTCTCTATTAAACAAAGATTCATCCAACTCATAAGATCTTTGTATCCATCACGGGGTAGAGTTGTGTGGGATATCAAATGGTAAATAATTGTAGCTTTGTCATTCAAATCCTTCGATTTTGGTTTGTAAAACCCACCAGTGTCCGGATTTTGATGAATCTTCCTAAGCAACGCCAATCCTTCCCCCTTTCTAATAAATTTGGCATCTTAAGAAGTTTGATACTACTCTTTACTATGTTCATTCATAAAAAAATCAATCAATTCATTTACGATTCTCAGCTTTAACCTAAATTCTTGACCGATAATGTATGACTTCACCGCAAAAGGATGTGTGGTGCTAATTATACTAGCATAAAATAACCTAATAACCCTTACAATAATCCTTAAATTCGCACAATCCAGATAATCCAATTTGCGAAAATAATTCCTCAATTCTCAATGATGCAAAAATTAAAAAGATAACTCTCCTTGAGTAAATAACAGAGCGATCTACCATATCCATCTCGTAATTATTTTGATGTAACTGACTTCTAAATTCTTGAGAAAAATACTCGCTTGATGGTCAAACGACTTTTGTCAGTGCACCTTGTCACGGAGCACCCTTTCTGATGTGATACCACATCAGAAAACAGAGAGTTGCATGGGCTAGTATATATATTGGGTCTAAACCTCCACTCTTAAGCGCGCTTTTGGAAGGAGTAAGGGACCTGATATCATATCATTTGGTATCAGAGTCTCACTTCTGTGGCCCGGTTAGGCAGCACATCAGGCAGATCGCCGATTGAGGCAGTCATCCTACGGGGTGTCCCGGTCAGATCGCCGACTAAGGCAGTCGCTCTTAAAGGGTGAAGGGATGATGTGATACCACATCGGAAACAGAGAGTTGCCTGGACTAGTAATATATTTGGTCTAAACCTCCATTCTTAAGCGCGCTTTTGGGAGAAGTAAGGGACCTGATATCATATCACTTTCTTTTGAGAATGAGCTTGGGAGCCGTTTTGTGTCGAAATTGATAAAGAATTTGCAGAGAAAGTTGCCCGAGGACAGAAAAGATGCCAAAAAGAAGGTTGGCCACCGGAAACTTGCCTAGGGTATGCAAAATCTTTTAAATTTTTTGGGCAAATAGTGTAGGTCGATTTCGTCGCTGGAAAAGGATTGAGGTTTGATGGAGGGAGGGTTTTTTCGTGCAAAGGAGAAAGAGGACTCTCGTTCGCTTATGAAGCGTCAAGCCACTGGAGCCTACCATTTAAGAGTAGGATCCCACTCTTACGAATGTCCTCTAGAGTGGGATCTTAGTATTTTTTTTCTTTCTCTCGAGTAGGACCACACGGCGGGAGCCTATTATTCAAGACCGGGATCCTGCTCTTAAAAAAGGTCTCTGGAGTAAGATCCCATTCAAGATCCCGCGGCGGGAGCTCAGTTTAGTTTAAGAGCATAGTTTAAGGGCGATTTTGTTAACGGACATAGTTTAAGGACGAGTTTGTTAATAATTTCATAATTTAAGATTTTTTTTGTTAATTATCTTAAATTTTATAATAAGGTAAAAAGGAAAAAATATTAAGAATACGATAACTTAAACTGAACTTAAACATATATGTTTGTAAATAGTTAGATTAAAATTAATTTATTAGACTTTATAAAAGCTCATTATGTGGTATCTTCTTCTTTTTTTTAGACCAGATAGAAGCACCTCCTGAGACAGTTATATGAGCTTACCCACAACACAGTATATTTGTATTACTCATTTCTATATTTTATTTTAGTGTGGCTCAAAATATGTATTTTATTTGAGATAGAGTCTTTTATGTAAAATTCATATTATATTATATTATCGGTATGCTAACTATATATTACATTCGCCCTGTAGATGTGTGGTTAGATGATAAATTTAGTTTTTCCGTATTTAATTTTACAAGTCTTTATATTTGAATGCATAATTTATGTGTGATAATTCTAGTTGTACAATACCGACTAAACGTCAGTGAGTGTTGCATTATGGCTAATTGTAAAAATTAAACATACAATCGCTCGCCTCCCACTTCAGGGAATCTCGAAGTCGCGGCCTGGTCTCGAGGTGTTCAGGACAAGATGTAACAATGATTGATCCTCTTATCCATTCCATTTCATAATTCTTTTCCCTCAGGTACTCGACCAGTGGACCATTATAATTCTTTTTCAACTTTGTGGCATCTTTCTAGTCGACCACAGTCCTCAAGCTTTCGACTTAGATATCTTTGCATGTAGAAAGATGCTGCTTAAGCTAGTGGTTTCTGAAGGGAGGTGTTACTACAATCTTCAGCAAAAAAAATATATGAAAAAAAAAAGATTTAATTTCTTAATTACATCGAGAAACTTAAATAGGGCTTCTCTCTCTCCCCCAAGGATTCTCTTTGCTGTGGAAAAAAGAAGAGGTTATGACCACCTTTATTTTATTGGTACCAGAGAAAATATAGGCACAGAGTTAGCAACAAAGCAACCAGCTTTCCAAAAATTCTCTTCGGTCTGGAGAGAGAGAGAGAGAGAGACCAAAGGGGAGGAATGCAACGCACTCCCACGCATTCACATATCGAGGAAGCTTCTAACTTTATGAGTACAAAGTTAAAGAGCGTTGAATGAAAAAGCCAGTAAAGGACCAACTTTCTATAGCTCTGTCATGCACTCAACTTCATCTGATTTCAATATTTCCATTTCTACTTTAACATGTAATTTATGCAATGAAGTTCATTTTTTATCAACCAACAACGTTCAACCTCGTACTCTGTGCAGGTCTTGCAAATCATGTGGCAAAACATCAACCCAAGTAGATCTGATTTCATGAAAGACAACATATATTTTGTCCGTTAATGACACTAAGAACACAGCTTGCATTCAACATAGAGACCGATACGCAGGGTAAAATACAATTTAGTTCATCGATAGTAACTCCTACGAGCCAATATGCATCACTTCTAATCAACTTTAAATTGATAAAACCCTTATTCGTGTACTATATTCATTCTCTGTTTTTATCCAAAAATAAATAACCAAGTAATCGTAGGCCATCAGTTTGTCTGAGAAATAAACATCGTTCATATATATGGTATGCCATGTAATATTTGAATTTACTGGTGAGAGAGCATGTCATCGAAACAATGGCAAAATTCCCCATTGGTGGAGAAACCCCTCACCCGTGGTGACCTCAAGGACTAACAATACAACTACTGCAAGCATAGCAGCTCTTCCGTTCCAGGTTTCAGCACTTTTGGTCCATCCCCATTCCCATACCGTGACAGGTGGGGGTAGCTCCCTCCGCTGTGAATCATACGTGGCTAATAGCTCCTCTACACTGCCAAGTGGAACTAACGACTGACATATGATCAAAAGATGTTATCAGAATACATAATGACATGTTAGAAATCAAAACAAAGCAAGCCGATTTGTAAAGCTGTATTAAAACAATTGAAAGTTCTACTCCAAGCACCAGTTATCTACACAAAATTTGAGAAAATACAAATTATATAATCTTGTTTTCAACAAGTTTACATCATAGGATCTTTGCTTCAAAGTTTAGGAAATTATATTTTATTTAAACTCGCATTAAATCAAATAGTTTATCTCCAACGTATTTTGACATTTTTTCAACTTACATATTACAGATGAAAGTATTTTTCTTTGCAATAAAAATATACTACTGTTGCTCCAGTAATCAAATTACGGCTGTCTACTTACTATCCAAGAACTACAAGTTATATCTATCCAAAACAAAAACCAAAACTAATAGAAGAACAGTCTTGGATGAATAGGATTACACAAACGCAATACCTGTCGAGCTTCAAGATTTGAGACTGCCATAGCTCCAACATATGGAAGACTTTCAATCACAGCATCTGCTAAATCTGAGATAAACGTGGGTTCACATCCTAATGCAGGCACACGTCCCCAATTTTCTATTCCAGATTTTAAAGCCAATTCTTTGTATTCAACATCTATTTCCTCCAGGGTCTCAATATGCTCACTGACAAAGCTGTAACCATACGGGAAGTTCATCAGCAAGTACTTTCTTTCATGTCGGAGGCAGGATTATAATATAAATTTAATGAATTACCTAATTGGTACAGCCAGAAGACTATTGACTCCTTTTTGCCCAAGCTCAATTATAGTCTCATCTGTATAGGGTTTTAGCCATTCTACAGGTCCAACTCTGCTCTGTTGAAACATTCTATAATTCAATAAGTCATAATATTAACAGTATCATCTTAACACAGGCTACACAAAACATTTGTCCTTACTGGGCGAACAGAGTTATCAGTCAGTTAAAGGAAATATAGAAGTCCTTGAAGGAATTATTTTGTTTTTCTTGGAACAGGTTTCATGCACTAAACAGAAACACTCCAGCTGAAGCTAAGATCGAGATATAGTTTTTACATGTGAAAGTCAGGAATTCCACATTCACTACAATCAATTTTTTGCGCTTACACAACAAATCTGGGCAAGAATCTCAAATTATATCTGGATCTTTTGCACAAATTATAACTAAATATTAGTTGAATTAAACCAGGATCCGCTATCGTCATATAAATTTGCCTCATAGAAGAACAAAACTTCTGCTATGGGAAGAATATAAAATCCCTAATTAGGGTTAATTTACATAAATATAGATTTTACATTAAAATGAAAGAAGAGAAACTTAAGAAACTTAAGGTACAAACAGAATATCTTCCTGAATTAGTTCTTGATGTTATTTCATCTGGATGTGCGTCTGTTCCTATTCCAAAAACTTTCCATACTGAGATGATTCCACCCGCAATCAGTTGTGATCCTATCTTTTAAAAACATTATCTTTCAATTCTAACTATACCAAGAATTTTGTACTCATTTATGTCTCTTTTAAGTTTGTGCTCTCAACACAGGAACAGAGGTACCTAAAGTCTTGTTGATTAACCAAATAAAAAGAACAACTTGTCCACTTGTCCAGTAGAACTCTAAATTTAGAATCCAAAAAAGTAAAAATTGTTTGCTTCAATTTCAATCTCATACTAATTCGGGCCAAAACGACAGCAAAGACTAATGCTTCTCTGATTCCTGTCTCTAGCATTCAGTACAACAGATGAAATGACATTCGATTTTAAGAGAGACTTTCCTGAATTCCTTATTTTGGCCAGGGTATTCAGCCAAATTTGCAGATATTGAATCCATGGGAGAAAAATTAGACTGGAATCTTTCTTTTGTTAGATCATTTAAAGATGAAGATTTACAAATTTTGCTTGTTGCTCCAAATAATTCATAAGTGACCTCGAAAGAGAAGCATGTAAGACTCGATTGTTTGGAATCCTAACAATGATGGCACCTTCTCTTGGAGATCTTTCTATAAAGTGCTTCTCAGTAGGATCCTAGATTCCTCTCTTTGGAGATAGGTTTGAAAATCTAGAGCTTCTTGGTGGGATCCTAGATCCCTCCTCTGCTTGGTTAGCTTGTAGGGAGGCCTTTCTCTTGAAAGATATTTTGTAGAAGAGGAGTTTCTTTTCCCAAAATATATATATACTTTGGGTTTAAAGAAAAGGAGGAAATAAATCACCTTCTTCAATGTGAAGTTGTGTATACTTTATGGATTTGAGTGAGTGATTTGGCTTTATTGGTCAATGCCCAAAAATGAGTCAAGAACCTTAAGTTGGATGGGTAAGTGTTGGTGGCATGAGCAAGAAGGGGGTAAGTTGAGCCTTATAGCGTGAAGTGTTCGTGACACTTTAAGGCACTTGAAATTGAGAACAAGCTACGGAAATAGAGATGAAAACCTTCAAAAAATTAGATGTGGGAGATCGAACTAACCTAGAGGCAAAAAATCACTAGTTGTTAATGGCTTTCACTGACAAATATAAAGCACATAGATCCGTAGAAAGGTACAAGGCGAGATTGGAGACTATAGGCCACACTCAAACTTGTGGTGTTGATTATGTGGAGCATTTGCTCCACTAGCCAAAATGAATATGGTTCAAATATTGTTTATATTTACCGGTTAATCTAGAATGAAAACTTGACCAATTTGACGTGATGAATGTTTTTTTAAACAGAGAACTCAAGGAAAAGATAGATATATAATTACAGGAAAAATAAGCAGACTAATGAAGGCACTTTAAGGTCTAAAGCAGCCAGCTAGAGTTTAGTCAGGAAAACTCACAAAAGCGAAGAAGTAGATGAACTATAAACAAAGTAAAGGGGTCATACTTTTTTTATTAACCATTCTTCTTCAGGAAGTCACTTCATTATTTGTATATGTTGATGATATTACAGCGAACGTAAAGATCTAGCAGAAAGAATGAAACTGAAACCGTGCCCAACCAGAGAATTTCAAAATAATTAGGGAGATCAAAATACTTTTTGAGAATTGATGTTGTTCAATCTCAAAAAAGTATCTATACAAACGGGGAAACTTAGGTATAAACTAAAACATTATAATAGATTGAATAATATTTTCTAAAGAAACTGGAAAACTTGGTTGTAAACATGCATACATTTCGATAGAATATAGCCATAAATTGCATAACGATATGAACAAACAGGCGGCTGACAAAGGAATGTACCAAAGATTTTTCGGTCAGCTTATTTATCTAGCTCACGATAGTCCAGATATTACATACATCATAAGTGCAGTGAGTTAGTTTATGCACGATCCAATATAAAATCATATGCATGTGGCAGAAAGAATACTTAGTTACTTAAAAGAGATTTCTGATAAAGGACTATTGATAAAAAAAACTCAGAATTTACTGTAGAGGCTTCCAGTGATGTAGATTGATAGTAAATAAAAGGTCTATAACTGATTAATGTACATTGATCCGCATGAACTTAGTAACATGGACCGGCAAAAAGCAAAAGATGGAAGCAATCTCAAAAACTAAGGCAGAATTTCTGGGATTTCTGAACTACTTTAGTTAAGGATCATTCTCAACTATCTTAATATTGAATTTACCAATATCATGTAACTATGTTATAAATAATAAGTCAGCTACTAAAACTGCGCATAATCCAGTTTAATAAGATCGAACAAAATATATAGACATACATAAAGACTTTATTATGGACAAATTAGACAACAAAGCTATTTGTATTTCCTTGTTTCTTCAAATAGACAACTTACAGATGTAATAACTATAAAACTTTTAAATTTAATGTTTCAAGAGATTGTCGGCAAGATGGGCATAATCGACCCTAGCCTACCAGCGTGATGGGGAATTTTGAATATTTTATATTGTCCTTTTCTGCATGATACTAATTCATATGAAAATATTAGCTTTAAATATTATAATACAATTAGTTTAGGAAAGTTTCTGAATTAGAGGGATCTCTTTGAATATTTAGTTCCTATTTAATCTTCCTAGATAATACGAGTAGTGTGTAATCTTCACTTTGATGTATAAATCTACCAAAAAGAAAAACACACGCATCTTTGTCAACTTTGGCACCTCCACAAACTAAACTTCGTACCCAACATAGTGTAGTTTTTATTATTTTTCTAGTCCAAGATACATTAGTAAGATTGAAGTCGAGTTCCTTTGCGATCACCTTTTGTGACTCTGTTACTCTTAGACTATTTTCAAGTCAAGTAGATAAATTTCTATATTTCTCTAACGTTTGCTTAAACTTTTGATACACACTATCATACACCACTTATTACTCCCGGCGCCATCATAATGCGTACCTGCATTGCACATGCAGAACCTAGTTTTGATTAAAACAAATTCTTTATAATAGTGGAAAAATGTTCATTCATATAAGATATTAATAATAGTCTATGTCAATATTAGCAACAAGTAAAAAATCTATGGTATAGCTGAACAGACATTACTATTAAATTATACAAAAGCATCATAAGGAAGCGTGGAAGCACCTGATATGCTAGAGTGTATGAATTAGTAATTTTTCTTTTTTCTAATTCTTCCATTATAAGTTCAACGCATTCCTCCATCTCTGCTTTGTATGGATCTCCAGCCTCCTCCACATATGCAAGCGGAACCCCATGTGCACTAAAAAATATCATAACCTATGATGCACATTTGCTATTACAACACTTGATTTACAAGAAAGGTGCAATAATATTCGAAGTACTTAAACATAGAACTATACACATAAGCTAATTCATTAACCAACTTCCTGGTTTTGTAACTAGAGAACCTCCAGCTATTTAGCCCATACGTCAAGTGTAAATAGTCTAAAGTTGGCAATGAAGCTATCATAAATAATATTTCCATGTGTAAAGACAGAATACCTTTTCGGGGCAGGCAAAGTTTTTTAGTTCCTTTTCAATCAAATTTCCCATGGCTTTAATGTAACCTTCCCGCTGGTACCATGAAGGAATAACCGTGTGTTGCATATTAACTAAATATTCATCCTCCCTGTAGAACAATGAATTATTTCGTAAGATAAATGTTATGACCAACTTTTAGATCAACATACCAGAAAAAAGTACTAAGTATTCACCGGAACAAATTCTCCAATAGCCGAAGGCTTGAACCACTTGTAGATATTGAAAATTGGGGATAAAGAGGAAGAACAACAAGCTTTGTGATCCCATCTCTTTTTATCTACAATGTTGAACGGTAGAAGAATATCAATAGCCAGAATAAAAATACCACGGCCCATGATAAAATTCCCAATGAACTGTATAACCAAAATAATTAGAATCAATATTATGGACTTCAAATGACTGACCGAACAAACAAAATGATTATTTAAAGGTAGTTAGGGGTAAGGATCATCAACGAACCGCCCTGTCTGACCAGCAATACAAAGCAAATAACACCTAGTAGGGTTTTTTTTTTTTTCTGTGGACTGCCATTAGAGGACGGGAGCAATATCCACCTATAAAACTCAATCGGGTGACTTTGATGACAAGAATTGGATGCAAGTGTTAAGATGTAATTGGATGCAAGTGCTAAGAAGTTAATATTACTATTGATACTTCTTAATTATATAAATGGATGATTGGTACGAAGAATTTTGTTAACTTAACATGGTTTCAGAGCAATAAATTTTTTTACTATTTTTACTGTTATTTTCTTTCTTCCCTGGCAAAGCAGACCCTTGTTCAGCAGCTAACCCTAGCCGACCGTCGCTGCTTCGTTGCTGATCGTCGCGCCTCAGACCTCCGCTGTTTTTCGTTTCCGTTCGTCTCGCCTTAGACCGCCGTTGTTCGTCGTTCCTGTCTGTTCGTCGCCAATCGTCTGTTTGGTCGAGTTTTTCGTTTTCCCTAGTGAGCAAATTGTCAAAGGAGAAGCAATCGACCATTCCAAGTCGTGTTAGCCCTCTGCCTTTAGGTTTCCTCGACGAGTTCTCCGCCTTCAGGTTTCGCCATCTACTTTTTTAACAAAGGTTAATTGCTTGGAGGAACAGATTGGGCCTATATAGAGGACCCAGCTTATTGGTTTTCTTAGAACCTCTATTTGGGCCATTATTTTCAGTACATGGAAGAAACTAAAATATTATTGGTGTAAGACATTTCGTATTTATTTGAAGAGTATTGTCAAACATAACCATCTTATCAAAGACCCACCTTCGGACAATTCAAGACAAATATCGATGAGGAAGGATGCTCGTCTTTTCTTACAAAATCAAAATTCTATCAACAATGAGATAATTGATTTAATTAATCATTGTGAATTTGTTAAAGAATTGAAGAAATATTTAAAATTTTTATGTTCTGAAAAATGCAATATTTCTCGAATTTATGAAGTGTGTAAAGCTTTTTACTGCACTAGAGCCGTCTGTTCTCGTTTCTGCTAATGGATTTGCTAAGTTTTTCCTGTACCACAAATCTTTAAAGTCGTCATATTCTTCAATTACAGTCATTGTTGAGTTAGGTAATCCAAATGAAACACTCAAACTGGATCATTGATTCAGGCATCACAAATCACATGACAGATAGCTCTAATCTTTTTATTACTTGTCAATCACAAACACCCTCTTCCAAAATTACTTTAGATGATGACTTCATTTCTTCGGTTATTTGGTCTGGTATAATTAAACTCACTCCATTGATCTATTGAACCTTCCTAAGTTCTATGTGAGCAAACTGAGTCGTTCTCTCAATTGATATGCCTTATTTTTTCCTAACCATTGTCTCTTCAAGGATCTTCGACGAAGCAGGTTACTGGTAAAGGACATGAATTTGGAGGTCTTTACATTCTTGACATGCAGTTGTATCGGCCTATTATTTGTACTGGAATATTAACTCCTTTTGAAATACATAGTTAATTAGGGCATCCCTCTCTTTGTGTAGATGAAATTATATCTTAAATTTAGCAAATTATCTTCTTTAGATTGCGAGTTGTGTCAGTTCGCTAAACATCATCGTTTGCCATCTTGTCCCATAATTAATAAGCGAGCTAGTTTTCCATTTGAGTTAGTTCATTCGGATGTTTAGAGTCCATGTCCTGTTACGTCTCAGCTGGTTTTAAATATTTTGTTATTTTTGTTAATAATTATTCTCGTGTAACCTGACTTTATTTAATGAAATCTCGTTCTGAATTATTTTTTCATTTTTGTGATTTGTGTGCTAAGATTAAAACTCAGTTTAATGTTTTTGTGCATAATTGAGAAGTGATAATGCTAAAGAATATCTTTCTAATTCTTTTCAGTCCTACATGATTCAGAATGATTTCTTTCATCAAACTTCGTGTGCTGATACGACATCTCAAAATGGCATGGCAGAAAGAAAAGAGAGACACCTTCTTGAAACATCAAGAACTTTTTTATTTCAGATGCATGTTCCAAAATCATTTTGAATAGATGTCGTCTCCACGGCTTGTTTCCTCATCAATCGCATGCCCTCATCTATTCTTAATGGTGAGATTCCTTACAAAATACTTTTGCCCACTAAACTTTTGATTCCCATTGAACCGAGAATATTTTGCAGTACATGTTTTGTTCGTGATATTTGCCCTCAAATTACAAAGTTAGATATTAAATTACTAAAATGCATTTTTCTTGAGTATTTCAAAAAGGATATAGATGTTTTTGTCAAACTCTTAAACGATATCTTGTCTCCGTTGATGTTGCATTCTTATAAAGTAATTTGTTCTGTCCTACATCCTCCATTAACGAAGTCCAATGGGAGAATGATGATATGTTGATCTACACTGTTGTTTCTCCTACACTGATTCAACCTCCTACAGTTCAGAGCTATTCTCGTCGACAAAGCCTCCAGTTGCATGTCTTGCACCAGAATTTTCATCGTCAGATCCAATCTGCAATAATGATGATCTTCTAATTGCTCTTCGCAGAGGTAAAAGACAGTGCGCTTACCCTATTTCTTCTTATGTATCTTAAGGTCATCTATCAACTTCATCATCTTCTTTTATTGCATCTCTTACTTCATCTCTATTCTCAAAACCATTAAAGAAGTTTTATCTCATCCTCGTTTGTATAGTGCTATGGTTGAAGAAATAAATATTTTAGAAACTAATAGTACTTGGGACTTGGTAAACTTACCAACATGTAAGAAAACTATTGGATGCAAATGGGTATTTACAATTAAGACAAATCCTAATGGATCATTAAATAAACTAAAAGTTTGTCTTGTTGCTAAAAGATATGCTTAAACTTATGAAGTAGATTTTTCTGATACATTCTATCATGTGGCTAAATTGAATTCCGTTCAATTATTTATCTCTATGGCAACTACCTATAACTGGCTCTTATTTCAGTTAGATACGCGAATATTTTCTTACAATTTATATTTAAGAGGATGTGTATATAGAACAACCATCTAGGTTTGTTGCTCAAGGGAAGTATGGGAAAGTTTGTTATCTCCGCAAATCTTTGTATGGTTTAAAATAGAGTCCAAGCTTGATTCGAAAAATTTAATCAGGGAGTTGAAAAGTTTAGAATGAAAAAATGCAAATCTAATCACTCTGTCTTCTACAAACAATCTAAAGTTGGCATCATTCTTCTGATTGTATATGTTGATATTATCATTACTATAGGTGATATTATGGGAATTTCATCTCTTAAATATTTTCTCATACTCAGTTTTATACTAAAGATTTTGGAGTTTTGAAATATTTTTTAGCTGTTGAGGTAACGAGAAGCAAGAAAGGTATTTTTCTATCTCAAAGAAAATATGTACTTGACTTTTTAACTGAGACTGAAAAGTTGGAAGCTAAACCAAAGAGTACGCCTATGAATCTTAATCTGCAACTCACAAAAAATGGTCAGTTACTGAAAGATCCCAAGAGATAAAGAAGATTAGTGGACAATTTGAATTATCTCACTGTAACTCGTCTCGATATTGTTTATCAAGTTAGTATTGTAACTCAATTCATGACTTCTCCAACAATGAACCGTTGGACTGCTTTAAAACAAATTCTACATTACTTAAAGGGAGCTCTTAGACGTAATATATATTATGAAAATCATGGACATACTAATATTGAATATTTCTCTAATACAGACTAGGGTATGATCAAAAATAGATAGAAAATCAACTACTGGTTATTGTATATATGTCGGAGGAAATCTGATCTCATGGAAAAGTAAGAAGTAAAGGACTGTGTCTCGATCTAGTGCAGAATCTGAATACAAAGTTATGGCTCAAGCTGCATGTGAAATTATGTGGGTATGTCAATTGTTGGACGAAGTTAGCTTTAAAACTTCATTACCAGCAAAATTATAGTGTCTTAACCAAACTGCTATTCACATTGTCAATCATGTGTTTCATGAGCGCACTAAGCATATTGAAATTGATTGTCACTTCATTCGTAAAAATTTACAAGAATGTAAAATTTATACAGAGTATGTGAAATCTAGAGACCAAGTTGGAGGTTTACTTACAAAAGCTCTAAATGAAAGTAGGGTGAATTATCTTTGCAACAAGTTGACCATGATTGACATTTATGCTTCAACTAGAGGGGGAGTGTTAAGATATAAATATTAGGATTGATACTTTCCTAAATTAAGTAGATTTGATTTTGTATTGAATTAAGAATTAATTTCCTTAGATATTAGTTTTTTTATTTGCATTTCAAGTTTGTGTATAAATGTATTTAACATATGAATGAAAGGTACGAAGAATTTTGTTAACAATAAGAGATCTCAACTTTATTTTTCATAGTTTCTCTTTATATTGTAGGTAGGAGTTTTAGTCTTTTAGGTGCTTTTGTTTTTTAAAGATTGTAGGAGTATATAGATCATAGTCTAGCCCACTCAGTTGTAATTATTTTCTTTTAAATACAATCTTAATTACCCATAAAGAAAATCTAAAAGACGACAACATGTGCAACAGCAGTGTAATGCGTGTGGAAAGCTAGCTTAATCTTTTTAGGATACTATGGTAACACATTGTAATCCTATAATAGGATTCCTTTGGTACAACTGCTAGATCTTAGGAAACTGCCACTGACCTTAAGAAGATTGAATTAGATTGACTTAATATCTATTAGGTGATTTTGTGTATAAATTAGACATGTATCGTGTTAAACTAAAACAAGTGTGAATCAATCTTCTTCACAACGTGCAAGCGAGAAGATTCTTCAACTCAATTACCTCAAGCTTCAGAGTAAATATTGGAATGGGAACGATTTGGTCTTCTATTTGTTTTATGTGGGGTGTTTGACACGATAGGAACAGAGGATTTGCACTGATACAAATGATATAATGTTTTTATGCGTAAATATAGATGGAAATTTTTTTGTGTTCAGTCTTTTTTAGGGAGGTTTCTGTTGAATGTCACTTCTTTCTCAAGTTCTTCAATGGAACTCTCGATTTTTGTACTTATGTTTCTTTTTCGTATACTTCTAAAACAAAGTTCCATAATACAAAATGGATTGCGGATTATACTATAAAACATCAGCAGCATATTCTAACAAAATAATAGCAAAGGAAAATAACAATCGATGTTCATGACTTAATGAATAGATACATACACAAATGGATCAAACCTGTTGAATAGCTTCTTCAGTGAATGGATGCCAGTATCTCATACCAACATAAACGTTGGCAGGAACACTCTTCCCCCATAAGGCTTTCCCCAACTCTTTTGCCTAAAAATAATAATCAAAACCACAACAACAATAGCACCTCAAAATAACTAGAAACTTCCAGGATATTAAATCATGATGTATGTTCAGATCAAAATGGTAAGTCTACGTTGTTAATATTTCAATGACACTTTTTTTCATGGACAGAATTTTGCACGAAGGTTTTATATTTTCAACGAGGTCAAGACTTCCACTTTTCAAAAGAACAAGAAGTACAGAGCATCAAAATGATGATAAACTTTAAGGACACTTAATTCTGAATGTGTGTTCAGAGTAAAATAATCAGTCCTGCATTGTAAATATTACAATATTACTTTTTTTAATTGAAATATTCTCCAAAAACATCTTATATTATGAACGAGGTCAAGACTTACTATTTTTTTTTTCTAAAGGTTCCTTGGTTTGTTTTGGCAGAAGATTTTTTTTTATGGTTTCTTTAGCCAACAAAATCTTTGATTCCCTCATCTCAGATAATGCAATGACCCAAAAATTGGGAGGCACCAACTTTTGCATGGGAATAGAACACCAAAAATAATATATTTTTTTTTTTTTTGTTTCTGCAGGAGGTTGGAAGCAAAAAAAAAAAAAAAAAAAAAAAAAAAAAAAATTATAAATTACATAGAAAAGAATGTCCATGTATCTACGTCCAAGTCGAGAATGATTGGAAACATTTCAACCATCATCTTGATAAACCCTAATTCACTTGTGCACACAGAGTATAACAGTTTTGTTTTCTGAATAATTCAATAAAACTTCAGCTTTTTTATTTTCTACATTATTTTTCTATGTGTGCAGTGAGCATTCCAACTTTGAAATCATGTCTCATGATTTATGCATAAAATATTATGCTCCTTTAATCAAATGGCATACATGATATTAGAATGATCCAAATTAATGTTATCCATAATATCATACCTGTGCATCAGTTATTTTTCGAAGGGGAGAACCACCACCGATTGAGGCATACCCTTCCTTGCTCTTGGGTGCTCTGAGGATAGATATAAATTGTGCCAGTGGCTTTTGGAGGAACCGGAATAACCTTGGTAATCTTATAATGTCCTATCCAAAAAAAAAGGCAATTGATAGCGACTACTTTAGCGGGATAAGTACAAATATTAAAATATGGAAATTCAACTAATTCTATAGTTAATTGAACTTCATGCTCAGTCCCTCCTTCAAGAAATTAAGGTCAACACAAAATAGTCAATTGGAATTCATGCTCATTCCCTTGATTCAAGAAACTCAGCTCAACAAACAATCAAAATCTAAACTATCTACAATATAGACCTATCTTGTTAGGTCTTTTAAAATTCTTTTATCAACCCCATCGAAGGTCTGTCCAATTTGTCTCACCACAGTAAAGAACTTGGGCTTTGACTCTGCTAGACATTCTAGGCCTTTTGGAAGACAGGGACTGTAATTACCTGAAATGGAAAAGTATATGACCAGATTGGGTTTGATTAATTATATTCACGGCAATTAAGTATAATTATCCTAATTAAATTATAATTTTGTTATCAATTTGGGTAAGACATTTAGTGTGATAATTAGCATGTGTTAAGTAAAGATGCTACTTGGAGAATCATGTAAGTTGATGATAATTACAAACTGAGAGAAATAAAAGGAGTAAAATCCAAATCTAGACACATGAAACACTAGGTGTATGGAAGTTGACGGTGGCAACTGCAACCTAAAAGTGGCCTTCCCACTATGATTAACGATCATGAATGGTTCATAATCGGGAGCCAACTTCTCATTTGGTAGTTGTGCCGAGAAAGCAAAGCAATAAGAATGAAGTTTCAGATCTACCGCATCCCCAACTTTGAATTCAAAATCTCGTCGCTTGCTATCAGCTCTAGCCTTCATCCGATGTTGAGCTTGACTTAGTTGACGTCGTAATTCATCAAGGAAAAAATCTTGATCGCATAGCTAGCGGTCAACAAATGCATTGACTGACAAAGATAACTCATACCGCATTGCGACCACATAAAATCCAAAAAGAGATCGTATTGGTGGCACTGTGAAAAAAAGGATTGTATCAATACTCATCCCAACAAATCCAACTATGCCATTGTTTCTGATGCTCACCTGCTAAACAACCAAAATAAGTTTCAAAGCAATGATTGACTACCTCGTCGCTCTGAATATCGTAAGCGATCTGATGTTTAAGGCTTGTTCCTTGCAGCCAGAACAATTCTTTTCAAAAATTCCTAATAAACACATTGTCTCGTTCATAAATAATAGAGCGAAAAACACATTTACTTTGCAAAATATTGCAGGAACAATGTTGTAACAGGATGCCGTAAAACCACAAAATGCCGGAATTTGCTCAAACAACCCATGACACCACAATTTTTTTT
>CM039513.1:24648930-24669239 GCA_022432975.1 Begonia masoniana | reverse complement strand
CCTTTATGACTCGTCTAAGGTCGGGAATCCATCACAAGAGGCCTTATTACCCAAAACATAACCATTGGCACGCATGGGGACTTTATTCATTTCCTTGAGTGGCATCGTTTAGAATATTAAACCTTGGTAGCGGAAGACTAATGTGCGTGGAAGACTCGTTATAAAGTAAAATTAACCAAAATCACAAGTTTGACACTATAAAAAGAACCATGGTAATCCCCAGAGCTTTCGGTCGACACTTCCTAATAGTGGTCGACCCGTAAGAGAGTTTTGGTTTTTTTTTTTACTGAGAGCGATCGACACCTGGCAATAGCGGTCGACACCTTGTCTGGTAGGGGTTGATGTAACACCTATGAATTTCCTATATCGTACGTATGCCTTGGATTAGACGGTTAGGGTTGTATGGAGGCCAATTCTGTTATGGGGTTTTCGGTTTGGCCAACTTGTCTGGATGGTTAATTTGAGTGTTTCAATGGATAGTAGATATGTAGAGGTTTACAGATTCGGGTGGCACATCGAAATCCGTTGAAAAACGAATAAGTTATGGCCGATTGAAGTTGGACGGTGGAAAATGTAGGAATTTCGGGTTTAGAGTTAAACTTTTTGGTTTAGAGTTAAACTTTGAGTTGTTTATTGGTTTTATGCTAGATAATTTCTTAGAATCTTTTAGATTGGTAATAAGTTGATTTTTCCCTTTTCTTAGGTTAAAGAGCGAGTAATTGGATTAAGTAGGGTAAGCGAGCACGTGCCGAGAAACTAAGTAAGTAGTGGATTGCTTGTGTTTTGCCTTCGGGCCTACACCATGGAAAGGTAGGAAATTGTTTGTTTGTTTGCTTGTTTGTTTGTTTGTGTGGTTGCTTTGTCTTGTTTTTGGTTAAGCATTTGTGTGACATGCATTATTTGTTTCGAACTACGAAAAACACTAGTTTTGAGTATGGTTTTGAACGGTGAGTTTGAAATGAAAAAGGGGTAGTGTGAGTTTGAAACATAATGGATTGTGTGAGCTTGAAAGGTAAGGGGAATAGTGTAGTGCCATCCTGGGAGCGAGACTCGGATGGAGATGCATCTTGGGAGCGAGACTCAGATGTGATTGGGTAGTGCCCTCTTGGGAGCGAGACTCGGAGGGAGACGCATCTTGGGAGCGAGACTCAGATGTGTAATAAGGAATAGGGTAGTGCCATCTTGGGAGAGAGACTCAGATGGAAACGCATCTTGGGAGCGAGACTCAGATGTGTAACAGGTGATTGGGTAGTGCCATCTTGGGAGCGAGACTCAGGTGGAAATGCATCTTGGGAGCTAGACTCGGATGTGTGCTAGGGAATAGGGTAGTGCCATCTTGGGAGCGAGACTCAGATGGAAATACATCTTGGGAGCGAGACTCAGATGTGTAACAGGTGATTGGGTAGTGCCACCTTGGGAGCGAGACTCAGGTGGGAACTGCATCTTGGGAGCTAGACTCGGATGTGTGTTAGGCTTGAGGGTTGTGTGAGGGTCGTGTGTGCATGTTTATATATTTGTTTTCACCTACTTGCTAAGCGTAAGCTTATGTGTGTGTGCGTGTTCTATGGTGTAGGTAACGACGTGGTTACAGGAGAGCTAAGCGAGTGAGCCAGGGCAGTTGTCGGGGCGTCTCGACCATGATCTTCGGGAAGATGTGGGTGAAATGGTATTTTGGATGTTGTATAGTTTTTACCTATTTTAGAGTTTGTAAAATGTGGTCGTTACGTGAGATTTATTTATATAAAATACAGTGTTTTATAAAGTTGTAAAGAATGTTTTGGAACTGTTTTATAAAATGTTTGATTTGCAGGTCTTGGTTTTTGGTAATTATAGGCGTTATGCTGTTCGTTTTGGTTTTAAAACAAATAACGTCGAGTTCAACTTTCTCAATTTTTTTTGTTAACCGTTTTAAGTCGGTTTTCTGAGATTTCTATGGGGCACGGAGTCGGGTGTGTCGGTAATGTGTGGTTAAATTTTCAAGTGATTTGGAGTTGTTTGGCTCGAAGAAAAATGAAGAAAAGTGGGCAAAAATTGAAAAAGTCAAAAACTTTACAAAAATTATTTTAAATGTCATTTTAAACACGTGTTGGGTTAGCAAAGTAGCGTACCAAGCTGGGGCGGGTTCAGGGGCATTACAAGTTGGTATCAGAGCAAAAATGGTCGAGTCGTTCAAAGGATTACCCGACAATGCCGGCCGCCATGCAACGTGCTTCACCGACTATAAGTATTTCGTTATTTTAAGTTAGTTTCTTTCTGAGATTAGATTGTTTTAACCCTGTACAGGATTAAAGGTAAAATGCCGAGGAACCTAAGATGACCAGGACGACCTAGAAACGTACCAGAACAGCCTAGAGAGCAACCCGAGGACCCTAATAAGCAACTCCGGGATTTATTGAATGTTCAATCTCAATTGCTGGGTATTTTTATGAACCAAGGTTTACCTAGAAATCTTGGAGCGGGGTCCAGGTCAGGAGTGGGTTCTAGTGGGGAACGATTTAGAAGCCTTAAGCCTCCACCGTTTGAAGGTCGTTTGACTGATCCGAAAACTGCTGAGAGTTGGATATGCACAATTGAAAATATGTTTAATGTCGCTTAGGTAGAGGAAGAAAATAAAGTAAAGTGTGTTACGTTTCACCTATCTAACCGTGCCCAAAGCTGGTGGGAAACGGTAAAGGTTACAACTGATGTTCAGGGCATGACTTGGGAGGAGTTTAAAGAATTATTTTATGACAAATATTACAACCGAACAGTCCAAGCTACCAAGAGAATGGAATTCTTACAGCTGAAGCAGATCGGATCTGTGAGAGAGTACATCCAACAGTTTGAGTTTTTGTCCCGATTTGCCAGCCACCTAGTTAGTCAGGAAGAAGATAAGATATTTCAGTACGTGCAGGGCCTGAAACCGGAAATTTATATGTTGGTAAAAACTTTCGGGATCGATGGAATATCGTTCACTAGAGTGGTGGCTAAAACATTAGAGGTGGAAGAGGCCGCTGATAAGTGTATTGAACCAGCAGAAGTCCCCGGGCAAATGTTCACGGAAATTACAACTCAGGTAAGCAAAGATGGATTTTCTTCACAATCTCAAGGAACTAAGTGACCGAGCGGGTATTTGGATGACCAGAAAGAAGGAAAGATGCCACGGGAAAGATATTTGTCATGTCCTAAGTGTTTGAAAGCTTATCCAGGTGAGTGTGGACAGTATGCGGATAAATTCTACAACTGTTTTGAAACTGGCCATCTTTTTCGAGACTGTCCAAAGCCCAAAGTTACTCGGTGTTTCAAGTGCAGCGAGCCTGGACATATAGCCAAAGTTTGTCCTACATCAAAGAAAAGTAATATGTTGGGGACTGGAAGTAGGGATGTTAAATTAGTTATGATAAACTTGTAAACAAGAAGGTTATTGAGTGATGTGTTGTAAAGGAACTTAGGAGAATACGATAAGAATGTTTGAGTGCATTAGGGATGGAGTTGATATGTTTAGGAGTGAACATGCGGAGATACTTAAGCGTAGGAGGTAAATTAGAACATCAGTGAAATTAGAACACCAATGCTATTAGATTAAGGACAAGGGATTAGAGACCGTGTGATGTAAGAAAGATGAGTGATTAGATCACATTCTATAAAGAGGTAAGTGAGGAGGTTAGTAACTTTTAATAGGGGATTTAGATAAGAAGGTTAACCCTTAAGGATGTAGTATTCCGTGTGAAGTTGGGAAAGTTAGAAGATATCGAATAAGAAAGAGAATGAATGTTCACATGGATTTAGAAGTAAGTTAAGTTTGGGAGAGTTACGAAAGTTTAGATTTTAAGTTATGGGATGGTATGGAATTGAATTCGATATTTAAGAGAAAATGTTGAGAGAACAGCTGATAGATTTAAGTAGTGAGAGTTTAGAGTACGTGGAAGAGGTTAAATTAGTTTTGACTAAGGGTTAGAATGACTACGGAAGTAGCCTGATGATTCGAGGTAAATAGATGTAAGATGAGATAGCAACATAGAAGAGAAGTTAAAATTGAGGAATTAGGGCAAGAGGTTTCCTTAGTGGGTTTTAGTATTACGCTATTGAAGTAACTTTAGAGATTTGAGGTAGTTATGTGAGTGTTTGGTGGACTTGTTTGATGAATACTGGATTAGAAAAGTAAGGAATTAGATTAACTGAGCTTGTGGAAAACAAAGTTAGAAGGGTTTGAAAATACGAGTGATGAGTATTTAGGTGAGTAAGGATATTGGAGTGAGTAAGTTGATGAATAGCAAGGATACGCAAATTTTGAGGACAAAATTTTTGTAAGGAGGGTGGATTGTAACACCTAGGAATTTCCTATATCGTACGTATGCCTTGGATTAGACGGTTAGGGTTGTATGGAGGCCGATTTTTTTATGGGGTTTTTGGTTTGGCCAACTTGTTTGGATGGTTAATTTGAGTGTTTCAATGGATAGTAGACATGTAGAGGTTTACGGATTGGGGTGGCACGTCGAAATCCATTGAAAAACGAATAAGTTATGGCCGATTGAAGTTGGACGGTGGAAAATGTAGGAATTTCGGGTTTACAGTTAAACTTTCGGGTTTAGAGTTAAACTTTGAGTTGTTTGTTGGTTTTATGCTAGGTAATTTCTTAGAATCTTTTAGATTGGTACTAAGTTGATTTTTCTCTTTTCTTAGGTTAAAGAGCGAGTAATTGGATTAAGTGGGGTAAGCGAGCACGTGTCGAAAAACCAGGTAAGTAGTGGATTGCTTGTGTTTTGCCTTTGGACCTACACCATGGAACGATAGGGAATTGTTTGTTTGTTTGCTTGTTTGTTTGTTTGTGTGGTTTCTTTGTCTTGTTTTTGGTTAAGCATTTGTGTGACATGCATTATTGGTTTCGAACTGCGAAAAACACTAGTTTTGAGTATGGTTTTGAATGGTGAGTTTGAAATGAAAAAAGGGTAGTGTGAGTTTGAAACATAAGGGATTGTGTGAGCTTGAAAGGTAAGGGGAATAGTGTAGTGCCATTCTGGGAGCGAGACTCGGATGAAGACACATCTTGGGAGCGAGACTCAGATGTGATTGGGTAGTGCCCTCTTGGGAGCGAGACTCGAAGGGAGACGCATCTTGGGAGCGAGACTCAGATGTGTAATAGGGAATAGGGTAGTGCCATCTTGGGAGAGAGACTCAGATGGAAATGCATCTTGGGAGCGAGACTCAGATGTGCAACAGGTGATTCGGTAGTGCCACCTTGAGAGCGAGACTCAAGTGGGAAATGCATCTTGGGAGCTAGACTCGGATGTGTGTTAGGCTTGTGGGTTGTGTGAGGGTCGTGTGTGCATGTTTATATATTTGTTTTCCCCTACTTGCTAAGCGTAAGCTTACGTGTGTGTGCGTGTTCTATGGTGTAGGTAACGACGCGGTTACAGGTGAGCTAAGCGAGTGAGTCAGGACTTGGGAGCAGTCGGAGACGCACGGGGCGTGCCGGTGCGGGCAGTTGTCGGGGCGTCTCGACCATGATCTTCGGGAAGATGTGGGTTAAATGGTATTTTAGATGGTGTATAGTATTTACCTATTTTAGAGTTTGTAAAATGTGGTCGTTACGTGAGATTTATTTATATAAAATACAGTGTTTTATAACGTTGTAAAGAATGTTTTGGAACTTTTTTATAAAATGTTTGATTTGCAGGTTTTGGTTTTTGGTAATTATAGGCGTTATGCCGTTCATTTTGGTTTTAAAACAAATAACGTCTTGTTCACCTTTCTCTATTTTTTCGTTAACCGTTTTAAGTCAGTTTTATGAGATTTTTATGGGGCACGGAGTCGGGAGTGTTGGGAATATGTGGTTAAATTTTTAAGTGATTTGGAGGTGTTTGGCTTGAAGAAAAATGAAGAAAAGGGCAAAAGTCGAAAAATTTACGAAAATTATTTTAAACGTCGTTTTAAACACGTGTTGGGTTAGCAAAGTAGCACACCGAGTCGGAGCGGGTTCGGGGGCGTTACAGTTGACCCCTGTTAAAAGCGTCGAAACCTCATTTGTCTCTGGTTTTCATTTGCACTGAAACCGGTCGACACCTTGTCTGAGGGGTCGACACCTTGCGTTAAAAGGGTCGAAACCTCATTTGTCTCTGGTTTTCATTTGCACTGAAACCGGTCGACACCTTGTCTGAGGGGTCGACAGGTAGACACTTCTAAGGCAATATCCCCATTTTTTTTACACATTCAACACTTCCACTCTCCTCCATACTTAACCAACTCTACATACTCAATATCGACTCACTCCCTTTCCTCCCTAAGCATCGAAATTCACCTTTATAAATTCCTCAATTCATCCATTTAATTGAAAACCTCATCCACAAGTTGTCAATTCCGACTCTAATTAACAATCTGATTTCCAAACATCAAAACCCATTTCATTTCATCAAAATCTATTTCTACTTCATCAAAATCTAATTTATCAATAACAAGAAAACCTAATCCATTTAAATCATCAAAACCGACCTATTTCATTAATATTCACATGTACATAGCGGAAGCAACAAATCATCTAAAGGGTGACCCAAATCGTATAATCCAACCACAAATTATCCGAAACATAATGCACCTATACATCAACTATCCAGATACCAAGCATCCTAAAATGATTCAGCTATATATTTTTCCTATCTAATCACCCATCCGCCCATTTAGAACCCAAAACCATCAAAACACTTAACCTATAGCTTCCACGAGTCAAGTTCGCATTGACTGCGCCAGCGCACTCCCATGGGCATCCTCCTTCAATCTGCTTGTGCGTCTGATGGAGGAAAGTCATCCTCACCTTGCTTTAAGTAACCTACACCATATTACATTCTACCCTCCTTATTTAGAATTTTGTCCACAAAATTAAATTACACAAATAGTCTTTGACATTAATGTTTCATGTCATCCGGCCTTATACTTCGATTATCATCCGTATCTACGGTCATTCTTCGGGGTTCTAAACCAAAATTCTTCATTGTACTATCCAACATCGGCTTTAAATTTGTATTCTCTACTTTCGACTTGATCGTACACTTCCTTACTAAAGCATTGAACACAATTTAAAATTTTTAAATCTCAAGTTAATTAACTCAGCGACCTATTTGCCACCTTAACATTTGCACATGTATCAACTTTTAATAATTCACATATTACAACTCCTATTAATACTGACTTTAACGTTTTCTTTTATCATTGTCTTTCCTCTGCCGTTTCTTCAGGTCAGAGTTATGTTCAAGCTTTCGAACGCCTGCCAAATTAAATACCTACACTTCATCAAATCTCTAGATTGTGACCCAAACTTCAGCATAATTCCATCGACTCTGTCCACAGTCGGGACGCACACCAACTGAACTTCGACATTAACTTTATGACCACATTCCTTACTTTCAATTGGCCTAAACAAATCATCGCCTACGCATCCAATCTTACCAAGTTTCCTAAGCCTTTAATCAGACGATCTCTAACTATGTATTTGCCACCTGATATCCCGAGCACGCGTTGGTCAAAATTTAATCACCCAAAACGTTAAACTCTCTCTAACTTCTCAATTGGTCTCCATTAAAGATTGTCACTTATCCTAAATCCTCGAAATATTCTCCACTTCCCGACGTCATTTGGGTTGACTATTGTTCAAGGATTCCTAACAACACACAGGTGGTAATCTAACTCCCCTCTATTTTAACTTCAACTCATTGACTTAAGTTCCTTTGGTTTAGTTTCTAACTTTCTAAATCCTTTGTCTATCGAATACGTACCTAACCGTTTTACGCCCTCTAGGTCTTCTCAATTTACTTACTCCAATGCTAAAATCTCAATTACACTACAACCTCATCTGTCATATACATATATGTATCGGAGCTGTAACTGAACTTGATTATGAGTTCGCTGGCCCAAACCTTGGTCATCATCACGACCACCCGAGTCCACGCGCCTCTAGTAAGATTCCCTTAGAACTTATTTATCAAAATTCCAATTTCTAAATCTCACAAACCATCTCGTTGAGATTACTCTGAGGTCTCGACGAGTCCATCCGGGGCTATAGTTACTACTCACTTGGGATTCTGGTCCCTATGTAACTAAAATGTTATGAACATCAATGAATTCTATCGTTTTGTCCTTAACTAATTTTTCTCATGCTATACACGTTACGCGTATTTGTTTAACACAATTCCTTGTTAACTCCAAGCACAATTTAATTCTCCAGGTCTTGTTATAGATTCGATCCAACTATCTATTCTAACCTTAAATCATGCATGTGTCCATCGGTCTTAACCTGATAAATTACCGGTCTTAACTAAATTTCACTCTAAATTTACTTAAGTGGGCTTACTGCACATCCTTGTTCTTCTTATTCTATACATCGCAATTTCACCCATCGTTGCCGTGTAACACTGGTCTAAACTTCCAGCCTTAACTCTGTAACACCCGAGAAATTCGTTTTAAGAAATTGAGCTTTAAGTTTCAAATATTAAGTATTTTAAGCATAATAGAATTTTAAATTCGTAGAAATATTAAATTAAGTCCAAATAATCAACGGGAAGTTTCGTTAGAGCCCTAAGAATAGATATGAATATTTGGAGGAATAAAGGAATTTTGGAGAAGTTAAATCAATAGACGGAATGATGATTTAAGCTAAGGAAATGTCAAAAGGGCATTTTGGTAAATTTGGAAGTCAAGTTTTTAATTAAAAAGGGATCTCTCTCTCTCTTTTCTCCTCACTTTCTCTCCCTCACGCACGAGCTCCCTCTCCTGGCGATTTTTCTCCTCCTTTCATCGCCAATCTTCATTGATCAATCCTTCCTCCCTTTTTGGCGATTCTTCTTGCAAGTTTCTCCCCCAAATCGATCTCTTAGGTAAGCTCTATGTTTTGGTTAAGTTTATTTAGGGTTTGAAGTGATTTTCGAGTTAGGGTTTGTAAAGAAAAATTAGGGTTTTTGTTAGAAATAGTTAGGGTTGTTTAATTGTTACTCATTGATGACGTATTTATGGTTTTTGAAGTTATTGGAGTAGAGTGATAATGTTTGATGATGTTAATGTGAGATCTAGGTTGTTGGAAAGGTGGTTGAAAGACATTAATGGAGTTTTGAAGCTTGTGAACACAAAGTGTTCGATGAAATGCCCGAAAGAAAAGAAATAGAATGTTTAGAAGGATTTGTCCTAGCTAGAGAAGTCGATTGTTTAGATTCGATGCTTGAAAATCGATATTAATGATGTGATGTTAAATGCTCTAGGTAACCAAAGCTCAACGGACGGTGCTCGGCATATTTAGGACGCCAGGTAAGTGAGCGTTAGGCTTTCCGGCCACTAAGGCCCTACGTCGTACAATGTTGATGATGTTGATTGTTATGAAGAAAGTGGTTACACGGGTAGCTAAGGAACGACGGGTAGTTAAGTAGTGCCTTAGCGATTTAGGTAGTGCTCATGTGATAGGTTTTCCTTACGTGTATGTTAGTGCTCATGTGATAGGTTTTCCTTACGTGTATGTCTCCTCATGCATCATGTTTTCTTAAAGTGCATACGAACTGTTTATGAGCATGTTTTTACGATGATTGAATGAAAATGATTTAAAGATGATATGTGTTCTCACGGGAAAATGAATGATGAATGTTCTAACGGGAAAATGAAAGATGATATGTGTTCTCACGGGACCAAATGAATGTTTCTCACGGGAGTATGTTTCTCACGGGACTATGTTTCTCACGGGACTATGTTTCTCACGGGACTATGTTTCTTACGGGACTATATGAATGTTTCTCACGGGACTATGTTTTTCACTGAACAAGAAAAATGTTTTACGAAATGAAACGAAACGAAATGATTTTACAAATGTCATGCATATATGTAACGTTATGTTCAGCACGCTCCTTACTAAGCATTAGGCTTAATGTAGTTATTGTATGATGTAGGTGACGAGAACGAAGGTGAGGAACCACCTTACGATGATCAAGTATAGCGGTCGATGGGCGGAGCTCGTGGCGGCGGCATGCGTTTTGGCTAGGCAGGGCTACTCATGGTTAGAGGTTTTGAGGGTCCTTAGTGACGTTTTGAGTTAATGGTTAATTGTACAGATTTTGTAAATGTTAGATATGTTATTAGGATGTTTGGAGACTGTATGGATAACGTAAAATGTTTTGTAAAATGTTTTGTGGATGTTTTGATGTTTTAAAACAGGTAGGGTTGTTAAACTTTTAAACGGAACCACACGGTTCGTTTTTATGAAATTCACTTATGTTTAACGTAAATTGTGTTGTTTTGAGCATTTGAGTAAATGTTACGTTTAGAGAGTATTTTATGAGATATGTAAGATTTTGGGAGTAAAGGGAAAGGAGTGGTAGTGTTTTGTTCGTTGTATGTTTTGGGTTGTGTTTTGTGTGGGTTAAGTGGATGAATGTGGTGAGCAGGGCGACTGATCGCAGAAGGAGAGGAGTTGGAACGCAGAACTCTCGGGTTTTCCTGAGAGTTTGGCGACTGTGCGCGGGTAGAGTGGCGTTCAGTCGCCACTGGCAACTTGCAACAGGCGACTGGTCGCCTGTTGCAGTCGCCCATATGGCGATCAGTAGCCACTTTTGTGGCTATTGATCGCCATGCCTTATAAAGGAAAGTGGCGATCAATAGCCAGTTTTGTGGCTATTGATAGCCACCCCTTATAAAGAAAGTGGCGATCAGTAGCCACTTTTGTGGCTATTGATAGCCATGCTTTTTATATAAAAAAAAAAAGGGAGGTTTTATTAAATGAATTTCTTTTATTAATTAATTGTTTTATTGTTTAAAGTTTAATGTTTTAATACTTGCTTTAAATGATTTACTAAACGAACTTTGATTTAAATTCCGATTTTAACTTCGATTAAGATTTCCACCTAAGTACAGTTAAAGTAAAAAGTTAAAAAAAAAAAAAAAAAAAACTGTTTCTCAAGGGCACGGGTTGTGACAAACTCTTCAGTCCAACGATCTCCTTCACTTATTCCTAATATCGCACCAGGATTTCTTCGTAGTTTACTAACTAGCCTATCCTTCTTCATTCCTCCTTGTTAGGTTCCAAATATTCTACTTGACTCCCATGAAATGGTTTATCTAACGGTCTTCACGTTTGAAAACTTGTTGTAGACGAGTTCACATCCCCAATCCGAATTTCCTCAAGTTCCAAAATCTCATTCTTCTATTTCTCCAAAGGAAGGATTCAGAACCATCTTTCCGTTAAGGCTAACCCTCGTAGACTATCGCACACTGATGTTTCTACTTCCATACCAGAGGTAAGTCTCCGGCTGTGATCTTTAACTTGAATTGTATTAACTATGGGTTAATAACTACACTCCATATACCTTTAAGCCAAAGGGATTTACAATTTCTTACTTTGTCACCTCTTTCTACATGCGATACACACTCTTGTTGATTAACCATATCCTATTAACATCGCACACGTCGCACGTAGTCTCTAAACATGACTTTTTAACTCAAGGCGTTAAACCCTGCTTTAATTAGCTACTGTAATTGAGTTTCTAAATTCTTTCTAGCTCTTACACTTTTGCTTCACAACTACTAATCAAAACATATCATTGCACAACGTACCTACTACTTACCAATCATTCTTGCCTTCACTTGGTCTCCCCTTTTATAGTACGTCGATCAAAATCCTTTCGCGAAATGGGCAATCGCCCATCACTAGCTAGTCTTCCTAGACGATACTTATCTCCTAGAGATCGGCCAAATTGTAATTCGAGTATTACCCTTTTGTATAACCTTCATCCTTTATTGTCTCAAAATTCCCCAACTTTCCAACTTCGAATAAATCTCCTTATTTTCCCTCATCGGTATAGGTTGGTATGCATACCCCGATGAAATTGCTTAGATCTCACATTACGATTTTTGCATTGATTCTTTTCGTCCTCTGAATCTATTTGCTTACGTGCACTTATTATACCTTGGCAATCCAAAGCATTCCTCGATACGTTCATATCTAAGTTTCAAACTTCTCTATGAAACGTCATATTCTAAAACTCTGAGGGTTTGTCAACTAGGGTCAGTTTCTATCTCTTTAAATCTTACTCATTATAAATTGTATTGTTCTTACGGTAACTCAATTCTAAGTGTGCAACTTCCTGTGGTTAGATCAGGTTAATCCTACTACCACATAACTCTCTTTCCATAAGGCCTATATGGTCTCGCATCTATCTACTGTCTTATCGTCGAGGTTCACTTAAGAACTCTTCTTATCCATCCTCTTTATTTCCCTCATTGGTTGTTGTCTTTGCTCTACTGAGCATGGTTGAAATCCTTCAAGGAACATCTTCATACCTTGGTCATTGGGAATAAATACATCTTGGGTCCTAAGTTCTTCTCATTTGTCAATATCTCGAGCTGACGAGATTGCCTAATTATGTGTTGTGCTTGTCGGTCAATGTGTTAGGATTGTTGGGCAATAAATCACTTGAGTTGGTCTATCGTATCATCTCGGTCATTTCCTCGACGCACCATATTTATATAACTCCTATAAAAGTTAAAAGCAAACATTTCTAAGAAACTGAAATCACATAAAGCTATAAATGTACTTACAGTTGATGAAGAATGTCCGCGTAGTGGCTGTGCAGTTGAGCAGTCTACAGAACCGATTTTAAAACCCGGGGGCTCTGATACCATAACTGTCACGACCCTAACACTGTACCCTTATTTACCCTTAAATTACCGTACCAATTTTTCATTTTCCTTTATTCTTAGCGTTTATGCGGAAACGATTTGAAAACAATTTAAAATCAATTTAATAAAACGTTTAAAACAAATAAAAACAATTAATTAAACCAATACGTACACAAGCACTCGATACTCATACGTCTTCCGAAATACCCCCTTCAAAACCGACTCGAAACGCAACTATAATAAAGTACAATTTCATGAAAATAAACTGCGTGGTTCCGTTTAAAAGTTTAACATATCCTCCTGTTTCAAAGAAAATACCAAGCAGTTTCCAAAACATTTCAAAGCGTCTATACATAAACCTATCCAGAACCAAGCATCCTAAAATGTTCTATACAACCATCAATATCTATAACCTATCAACTGTCAAAACAAATCATCCTATAATGTCTATACAACCATCAGCCCAAAACATCCAAAAACCCTCAAAATCTATACATACTATCCCCACGGGTCAGATAAGCCTCGACTGCGTCAGCACACCACCGCAGCCATCCTCCGTCAACTGCATCACTCTACAAGTGGAAGGATCTCGTCCTCACCTATATCAGGATCACCTACACCATAAAGACACCTATGAGATAAAAATCTCAGTAAGCCCTACGTAAATGCTAATTCATGATCATGTATGCTCTGTACTATGAAAACCGTCCATGTCTATGCATATATCCGTATGTGTCAGTCTATTGTTATCGGAAACGCTCGACAGATGGATAGGGCATGTCAAGCGATTAGACAGCCCACACCATCTGAAGGGAGGGAAACCCGCTCACCACAGAACGCCAGGTCTGAACCTCATCCCCGATAACCCCATGTCATGGTTGTTTACTGTGATACTTTACTTGCCTTTACATGCATGTTCTTTTCATGAAATCCGTGCGTAAATTCATTTTCATGTCGTTTTTAAAACCGTGATGCATGAACAGTTCAAATATAACATAAAGTAAACAATCACATGTGTACCATCAAGACGATAAACAAGCAACATATAAAAACAACTAGTCTTAACTACCCAAACCCAAAGCAATTTAAACAATCAATCCTCAAGTTCCTCGAGACGACTTGACATATGGTGTAGGCCGATTGGCCAAAGTAAGTCACGAGAACTTACCTCGTGTCCGTTGCAGCTCTTGCTCCGTCCACGAGCGTTGTTCACCTACGCAATTTTCATCAATTTGTCGTTAATACGAGCTTAAACAATTAAATGTCCAAATTTAACAAAAACCTTAACTAAGGAATTTTCCTAAAATCTTCACCTAACTAATCGAAGTATTTAAACAACGATTAACGCTCGATAGTTTAAAATCACAATTAACGAGTTTTCCTAAAAACCCGAAAACTCCCAAATTTTAACATTTCTCGCAATTCACTCTAACTTCGTCCAATAACGTTCAATACGTCCTTTATACCATTAATTACTATAAATCTATTAATTTCGGACCCTAATTTGGTTTCGGTAAAACCGACCCGAAACTTTGAACGCGCGTAACTTTCGCGTCGGTTATCGGAATCGAACGATTCCAGCGGCCACGCGCTCCCCTAATAACCTATTTTAACCTGCCAAAAGGAATTTTAAAACAATTGACCGTAGCTAGGTCAATTGCAGCAAAACCCGAACTGCCCCCTTTACCCGAAAAATCCCCATTTCCAATTTTCTATCAATTCACACCAATTTCCTCACCAATCAATCCCCCTCATACCTAATTAACATAAACTAACTACAATTTAGAGGCTATTCACAGAAAACCCGAAATCCCCAATTTGGGATTCACTGAATTTCGCTCAAATTGAGCACATCGCGGCCAATCAACCGTAGCCGACCAAAAGGGTCGGCAAACCCACGCCGGAGGTGGCTAAATTCGGTCGGAGATCGGAGCCAATTCGGGCTCGTCACCCACGACCTAAACCGAACCGAAAACAGGGCAAAAAACCACTCACCGAGTCGGTTCGTGCGCGGGGATGGGCCGGAGCACGCTGGTCGCCGCGGTCTGGCCGGAGAACGCCGGTGAACGGCGATCGTTGTCGTCGGAGGGGCGTCGCACGGCTCTCTGTCGTCGGGCTGTTGTCGGGAGCTCGGGTCGCGGTGAAGAACAGAATGGCTTCGAGCCATTCTGTTTTCTTTTAAATAAAATTAAGATTTTAATTTTAATTTTATTTTATTTTATTATTTATTTTAATTAGTTTATTTATTTATTGAACGTCACTACCTCTCGTGTTTTCGACTATTCGAATTTTCTTATTTCGTCAATAAATCCAACTTATTATCTGGGTTCTAGTAAACTGTTCGTTCGCAAATCGGATCTTGTTTACTATTTTTACTACAACGTCCTTTATATTACGAAAAGCGTATTTACTTGGAATATAGCGATATTATTCCGAAAATTCCCTAAATTTCTTTAAAATTCCTATTAATTGTTAGGATCGTCATGACGCTTTCTTTTCGTAAAACGGACCCAATTTGACATATTTACAAAAATGCCATCCAATAATATAATAATAATATTCTCAAGAATCCGTACGAACCGGATATTACAGAAAACATGCTTCACCTGTAGGACAGCCATGTTTGAACCACGTCCCCAACGTGACCGTAATTGCATTCATTCCTACCTTTTCACTAGTCGTCCTACCTTTTCGCTAATCATTTCCTTTTCATGAAAACATATGTGGAAATTCGTTTTTTGTGCTTTTTCAGAAACCATGATGCATGAACATGTACGATGCTATAAATAAAGCCAAAGCATAAACAAACATCGAACGAAAACATTCAAAAATTTAAACTAAGCTAACTACCCAACTTAATTACCCAAAACATCCTACATCTCTAAATCCTCAATCAACATTCATTCTTATGATGTAGGCCAAATCGGCCAAACGAGTCACGAAGACTTACCTCGCGTACTTTGCACACCGGACTCCTCGTTTTGAGCTTTGTCACCTAAAACATTCCATAGTGTCCTTTGTAAAAAACGAGCCTAAACAATGAAATTTCGTAGACTAACGAAACTCCTAACTAAAGGAAATTTTCTAAAATTCTAATAAACTTCTCTCGGACATTTCGTCGAGCAATTTACGCTCACAAATTATAAACCTCCATTAATGGAGTTTTCCAAAGCTCCCAATACCGATTTTTCAACTAAAACACCAAATACATTCATTATTTCGCCTAACAATGCTCAATAATCACCAATACGACATTACCTAACCTTTTCTAACATAACCCGACTAATTCGACGAAAATCTAACAAAACCCTAACCGTTTAAACCTCTAGAAACCGAGAACTAACGCTCTAAAACTATAGAATCATACCTAGGATGTTGTTTGGAGAAGAAAACGTGAAGAGACTTGTTGATCGTAGGAGAAATCGGTGAAGCATCGTGGAAGATTGTCGCTTGGAGAAGAGGATCGCCAAAGAGCTTTTGGAGAGGGAGAGAAAAACGTTTAAGTGTGGGAGGAAGAAGGGTTTTCTGATTTTTTAACCAATTAAACTTGTCAAATGACAAGTTTGCCCCTCCATTTAATTTTTCGTCTATCTCATTGTTCGACTATTGGTTCGGTTTCTCCAAAATTTCCTTATTTCACCAAAAATTCTGATTTATTACTAGAGCTCTAATCAAGCTTTCCGTTTGGCAAACGGATTTAATTTACTATTTTTACGAATTAAACCCCTATAGGGTCAAAAACGAAAACTTGAGCGTTACATCTCGATTTGAACTTCTAAAATTTCTATATTTCTCCTAAAATCCATATTAATTATAAGGGTTCTATTAAAACTCTTCATTCACAAAATGGACTTATTTCAATTATTTTCAAGAATGCCATTGCGCACAAAATTCAAAAATCTGTAAAAATGAGTTTTACATTTTAAGCTAATAACGTTTGAGGAATTAAAAACTTTGACCGTATTAGGAAATAATAATAATCTCGGATGTGCACAATACTGATTAGAAAGTGATGCTTAATTAGGAAAAATTTGTTCAACAATCAAGAGAGAGTTTAAATTTTCAGCACGCTAAATCCCAATATAATCCATTGAACATATGATATTCTTGTGCATGTCATATATATAAAGGATAAACGAGGAACACAACAACACAAAGTAATTTCCTTTAATGGTTCTCGACTTAGTGGAAATTTCAATTAGTATTTACAACTAATGAAATCACAGTAATATGTTGATTCAATTTGGCAGATTTATGATTTAAAATAATTGAAACAACTATCGATTTATCACAAATTTTACAAGGCCTTAGGTTTTGGAAACCCTCCTTGGATTAATCAACAAACCGATTAGTTAATCACAAGAACAAACCAAAGGTTCGGTATTCACGGTTCTACCTGAGAACACCCCAAATTCAGCAAGTAATTATATAAGTAAATGAGATCCAATTGCAATGAATTTTGAAGATATTCTTACCTCAAGTGCTAAGAACAGACCCTGTAAGTTTCATACAAAAACAACACAAAATGAAGAAAATATGCAAAAGAAACCTTGACCAGTCTGAGAGGTATATTTGAGCACCTCCGGTTAATATAACCATCCAAGGATGATTATATTGGTACAAGACCTGATTTCCACATTTTTCTCTCTTAGTTATTGCTTAGATAAGATGAAGGAATACGATGTTAATATGTACCATCAAATAACCACGGATTATGTTCCAAGGCCTTACCTTGAGAGCAATGCTCCTTCGGCTCTTGAGATAAAACACACCAATCTTTTATTGATAAAAAAAACTAATACAAACTCTAATAACCATACTTATTATACCTAAGGTGGCAAAAGGAAGGAAAAGACACAAAAGGAGCGCCCAAATTTGCTAGAAACCATCTTGGCCGTGCCTTCAATCCTTCAACCGTGGAGATCAATTCTTTGTAAGGAACATTGCATCCTTACAAGGCAGGTGGTCTCGAGTCCATTTGAGGATAGTGAGCTGGTGGTTTTTGAATTTGAAATGAAACTTAGTGGCAAACCAAAATTGGGAGGACACTTTGGTCTTGAACTTCGGCCATGTATTTTATCCCACGTCTCAAACGTGACTCCTTGACAAAAAATTAGTTGGATGGTAATCTCCTTTGTATGAGGGGCCAAGCCTTCATTTGTGATCCATTTGTCCTTCTTTGAGCGCGTCTTTCTTCACTTAGGCCCCCGTTTTAAGGGTGCACAAATGGGCTCATAATTCAAGTAGTCACGCACAAGAGTGGGTCCTTGTGCGTGATAACTCCTTTAACCACCACTAATCCTAACATCCATCTAATGCATGCATGTTAAATTATAAAGTTTAACCAAACTACAAATAAGGAAAATGTTTGCCAAAAATCCAAATTAAATAAATGGTTGCACATTCTAGACCATGGGAAGAAAAATTCACTCTTTAGTTTGACGTGGTCCGGTATTGGTCTTCCATTAAAGCATGTGTGTTGGCTTGTCCATATCCAGCGGCGTTGGCTCCCAATCTAAGAAATCCAGTAGGTCCTTACCTACAAAAATAGTGCAAATGTTAGAAAAATAATTATTTGGTAATATTGATTTGGTTTGGGACCTAGTCATAGGCCTCCGAGGCATATCAGCTAGGAGGAAGGTTGCATTGCACTACTTTGACTCTCCCAAAGTGGAATAAAAACTCACTCAAACTCTTGGATTTCACTCACCGAGGGAAAAAAATGAATACACAACCACAAAGAGCTGATGAAGGTTCTGTAATTTTTTGAAATTCAAAAGTGTCCTCTTACCAGGAAAGGAGGAGGGTTTAAACACCTCTCCCTTGTACAAAATTAGGGTTGTAGATCAACCAACAGAAGGTACCAAAAAGGGAGTGGTACTCGGCCTATCCACCTAACTGAGTACATCTTTGCTTTGCCAATTTTGACAAAGCCATCCTTCTCTCAAAGTGTTAGCATCATGTGGTCTTTTCTTCCATCCAAACACAATTCAAATGAGGACCCTAAGTTGAAGCATGTTCGACCATTACAAAAATAAACAAGAAAACTATTTAAAACCTTAAGGAAAAATAAACTAAATAAGAGGTTACATCATTTGTCATTAGGAAGACAAATTGCCCCTTCATTTCCATGCATGGCTGAGGAAGAATCCTATGTAAGCAAGTGGTAAGGCTTCTCCATGTCTTGAGGGGTTGGTTCCATCACTAAGTCTTCAAAATATGACTTACCTACAAAAAAACAAACTTATTAGTTAAAAATGCAGTCTCAGCCAAGGATTTGGCCCGTGACCGTGGCACATCTTCCTCTCTGGGTGATTGATGATTTGACTTTAAATCCGATTGGTGCTCTTTTTCCTCCTCTACCTCATCACCAAGATATGGCAATAGATATTGGATTAATTTAGGGTTTAGTTTTGAGCTGAAATTGGGGAAATGGCTTTGATTGAATGCTAATTAGGGCTATATTGGATTAAATACAAAATTTGAATCCCTAATTTTGTCTAATTTGAGGATGAAATTTTAATATGTTACAATCTACTCTCCTTCAAAGAAGTTTCATCCTCAAAATTTAATCAATTACCTTAAAAGCTCTGGGTATATCCTTTTAATTTCTTCTACTCTTTCCTAGGTCGTTTCCTCAACGTTTCAATTCTTCCATAGAACTTTAACAAGCGAGACCTACTTATTCCTTAGCTCTCATTATTCAAATTCCAGAACATTAACCGGTCTCTCCTCATAAGACAAGACAGGGTTAAGCACAAGATCAAGGGGTCTCATAGGCAAAATATGCGAGGGATCTGGAATGTACTTCTTCAACATTGAGATATGAAACACATTGTGGATTTTTGTTGGTTAGGGAACCTTTCTTTCCTTAGGTGTAGCCAAACTAGGTATCATTCTTTGAAGATAACTTCTCTTCTCCCTTGGATAGCATGCTTGACATACATCTCGTTTTTCCTTCGAATGACTTTTCTTACCGATTCATGCATGCTCTTGACTTGGTAGGCTTTACTAGCTCCCATGGGGTTTGCAAGGTCTTTTGTGGGTAATGACACTATGTAACGCCCCGAATTATATATATACGGTTCGCTACTCATAATACTGAACCATACTATGACATTCTGAGAAAATTTCAAAATTTCACTAAACGGTCAAAGTTTGACCCTTAAAAACGTTAAAACTTGCAGCGAAAATTCATTTGTATAAAACAACATTTATTAATTTAATTAAAATAATAAAGTCAATCGGTTGAAAGAAAACAAAAGAAAACAGAACACCGCTACTCTGACTATTTCAAAAAAAAAAAAAAAAAAAAGACCAGATAACAGATTTACGTAGCTGTCTTTTCGTTGGTTCATTTAACTATTTGAATTAGGTCGCAAGACAGATTTTCACCGAGGTCTAAACCCAAACCTCTCCGTGACCAATAACAGATTAGTTAATAGGTCCCATCCTTTGCTTAAAAACACGACAATTATGTAGTGAACATTCATAGCGACATTAACTCAACCATGAATACCATCACGACTATAAAAACTAGTCTATAAACAGATAACCTAACTACCCAACCAAAGCATATAACAACAACGCCCAAAATTCCCTCGAGAAACCCACACTACGTGTAGGCTAATCGGCCAGCAAACGATCCGAGAACTTCCCTCGTGTCCCAAGCAGCTCAAACTTCGTCC
>CM039513.1:24566512-24648830 GCA_022432975.1 Begonia masoniana | reverse complement strand
AAAAAAAAAAAAAAAATATGTAACCTACACTAGTGTCTATTTCACTCGCACACCATTAACAATATTATTTATTGTGTAAGGTTACATATATTACAAACATATTTACCGTGGAAATGCCATCTAAGAATCCTAGTAGGTACTCATACCTACCCTAATACCCTATGTTTCTTTAGCTTCTATTTGGCCTTTGATTTATTTTGGGAAATTACCAAAAACAACCACAAACTACGCACGTTTTCCAAAAACAACCACAAACAAAAAATTTTTCCGATTCAAACCATCAACTATTCGAAAACTGCCAATTATAACCACTCCGGACGGACGGACTTCGTTTGCGTCCGTCCGAGCGTATTTTGGAACCCACCCGGACGGACGATATATTATTCCGTCCGTCCCCAATTTTTGGTTCAATCAACATCTGCCACGTGTCGCCACGTTACCCGTTCGGACGCGTTAATTACCCGTCCGTCCGGGTTAACTTAAAAAATACCCCGGACGGACGGGATAAGTTCCCGTCCGTCCGGGCGATCGATTATAACCGTTTTAGAAAGGGAAAATCACTGGGAACTCAACAGTGGCCGGAATTCGTTTTCTCTCGACGCTCTCCAAATTTCTTGTGCGATTCTCAAGCGAAAAACGCATCAGGTAATATCTTACTCCTTTTGTAGTGGATTAGTTTAAATTTTTACGTTTAGAATGCAAAAATCCGAGCCCTAGGTCGAAAGCGCCTTTTTTTGAATAACCCGGACGGACGCGATTTTAATCCGTCCGTCCGGGGGATCATACCAATACCCCGGACGGACGGAAAATTATTGCGTCCGTCCGAGTTATGGCTGTGAAGGCCGAGTTTGACCGGGCTCTGATTTTCGCCACGGTTTGAGTTATTGTTGCTAATATTGGAGACTTTCCAATTTGCAGACTTTACGAAAATGGCAGATAAACTTGCTTATAAACGAAAGAAGGATTCGACGTCACAAGGTGGACCTTCAAAGCGGCCAACGATGTCACAGCCATCTCCACTGCCTTCACAGCCTCCTCCAACTCCACGGGCCTTACAGCCACGTCCACCGGCCCCACAGTCAGTTTCACGGGTCTCAGAGCCACATTCACGTGCTCCACAGGCACCTCCAAGGGCCTCACAGCCACCGCCCAGCTCCTCGGCTCCCAGCTCCTCACAGCCAGCTTCATCGACCTCACAATCGAAGGAATTTCGCAGTGAACATTGTCGAGAGCAATATCGGCTGGATATAGTACACCGAAAGGTGTCGTTGACGAAGATGGTGGACTTTACAGGTTGAGTCAATTATTCTTACAAATTGTTTCGACAATATTTAGTTGAACTAGTCTCATGTATTTGTTATTAAAAATTTTCAAGATGGGAGTCCTTGGAGATAAAAGAAATGTTTGACAGGATCGGACTTCAAGGACTCTACACCATTCGGGGAGTCAGCTGTGAAAAAATGGTTCGCCTATTCTATGCTAACATGAGATTTTCAGGGAGGTCGGGAGTTATAAAGACCTACATACTGGGTGAGGAGTATGAAGTGACGCCACAGGTTGTGAATGAGGTGCTTGGCTTTCACGCAGAAGGGGCAGAAAAGTACTACCATTCTCAGAAAAAATTGCCCATGCTTGCCACAGCGGAGGGAACAGCGTTCATTAGACAGATTCATCGGAACGCTGATCTTGTGGACATCGTGAAGCCAGGAGCAAAAGATTTGAATGTGAAAGCTCGCGTCATCCATAACCTTATAGCACACACCATTCTACCGCGCGTTGGACATAGAGATCATGTTAGCTACATGTGTCTCTATGTCATGGAGAAATTGTATAGCGGTAACTTCTTCGACCCCGGCTATGTGATTCTGAGTCACATTGGTGAGATCTCACGCACACGGACCAAGAACCTCGCGTACACTGTCTTGATTCAGAAGATTATTGAGCATTTTCAGATTCAGTTACCGCGAGTGGCACAGACTATACCACAGCGGCCCGCGGATGCGTTCGGCAGGCTGCATTTGGTGAAGATGGGGCTGCGTGAGGTCGACGGACAGTGGACGGAGGGGAATGATGTTCGGCCCCCTCATGTGCTGCAACACCCTCGTCGAGGACAACTCCCCCCTCAGATCGTGCCTCCCACAGATATGGCTTCTATTATGGCGCTGATAGAGAATGTTCGAAGTGAGGTGGCGTCCGTTCGAACGGAGGTGCAGACTGTTCAATCTAGTCAAGCAAACATGATGCAGTACCTCAGAGATATGATGGAGTACCACAGAGAGACTAGACGGATCTGCCAGGATTGGATAGATGCCCATTCCTTTGATCCCGACGATCTTGGGAGAGATGGTGCTGTTAGTGCCGATGGTGGCGATGATGAGGTACTCCTGACCGGTGATGGAGATGACGAGGTTGTGCTGCCGAGGGATGGAAATGACGAGGGTGTGCTGCCGAGGGATGGTGACGACGAGGGTGTGCTGCCGGGGACTGAAGATGACGACGCTGCCCAAGCTTAGGTATATTTGAACATATTTTTCTCATTATTAATTACATTTCAACTCATTATAATCTAACTTTCTTTTATTACGTGCAGAGAGGGGACGACCGAGGGCGATGCACAGAGACCGAGAGTTTTTTTTTTGTAAACTTTGATGATGTACTGTATTTGGATAATAAAAATTTGTAGTACTTGTAGTTGGATATTCATTAATTTGATGTTCATTAGTTATATTTATTTTTGTTGGATGCAATTGATGTTTGAGGCAAAATACTGGAACTGTTTGGATATTCAAATATGCAGGATGATACTAGCTGTGGGGGAGACTAAAAACAAAGGAAACCCTGCCAAAATTTCTAATTTTTTTCCCACTTTAATTATCAAAGGGACATTACAAATTCTGCGATTTTCCCTCTTATTTCACTCTGCATTTCTCTTTCTTCTGTCGTAATTGGAAGCAGCGTTGAAAAAACTTCAGGCAGTAATGGTGGGAGTGACGTGAAATGACCTTCTCAATCTGTGGAAGTTTCTTTTCTGTTAGATGCTTCATAGAAATGGTTTTAAATTTTGTTACTCATACTGGTTTGATAACTTCAACGTAGGAACGGTATAATTTCTCATTATAAAATACAATTTGCAGTACAAACTATAAGATACATCAAATATGCATAAAATGAAGATGATCCGCTCTCCACCATCTGTATGTCATCGTCTTCCATCATTCTCTCTCATGTGCGTGTTTCTCCAAAAAGCTATGAGCAGAAGCACGCGAAGTGTGTATCCCCTCTCAGAACATGTGCGTGTTTCTTCAAAAGGCTCTGAGCCTTCCAAGAAGACCGGGATATGGTACTGTGGGCAAAAAGATAGTTGTCCGAGCGAATCATTTTCTCGTGGAAGTTTCGGACAAAGATATCCATCAGTCTCTCTCAGATTCCTGCACGTATTGAGAGTTATATTAGAACATAATAGCGAACTTTTGTCGAGAATAATAGTAAAAATGTACCTGCGTCCCGCCAACGGTTCAGAAACCCATAAATGTGTCACGCGAAGCAGAAGCACGCGAAGTGTGTATCCCCTCTCAGAACATGTGCGTGTTTCTTCAAAAGGCTCTGAGCCTTCCAAGAAGACCGGGATATGGTACCGTGGGCAAAAAGATAGTTGTCCGAGCGAATCATTTTCTCGTGGAAGTTTCGGACAAAGATATCCATCATTCTCTCTCATGGCCGCTTTCCTGATTGCCTGTAGTAGATTCCTGCACGTATTGATAGTTATATTAGAACATAATAGCAAAATTTTGTTTACGAGAATAATAATAAAAATGTACCTGCGTCCCGCCAACGATTTGGAAACCATAAATGTGTCACGCGAAGCAGAAGCACGTGAAGTGGATCCCTCTCAGAATCATGGCCGCTTTCCTGATTGCCTGTAGTAGATTCCTGCACGTATTGATAGTTATATTAGAACATAATAGCAAAATTTTGTTTACGAGAATAATAATAAAAATGTACCTGCGTCCCGCCAACGATTTGGAAACCCATAAATGTGTCACGCGAAGCAGAAGCACGTGAAGTGGATCCCCTCTCAGAACATGTGCGACTGTTATGCCCCTGACGTCCACATTTACGACACGTCATCGTAGACTTCTTCTTAGAAGTCAGACCACACGAACCACGAGAAGTGGTAGAAGGCTCATCGACATCGCGAATTCTTTTCTTCTTTGGCCTACCAGGTTGAGGCCTTCTCTGACCCGGAATGATTGGGGTCCTATTCTCTGGTTCTGGCCACATTTTTTGCCCATTAATGGGACGAATGAAGTGCGAATACATCTCCAGATATGTGTCCCGATGATAATATATATGAACATAATCTTCCATCGGCTTTCTCATCAAATTGATGCATGCAACGGCGTGAACACAAGGGATGCCAGAAATCTCCCACCCTCGACATGCGCACTGGCCTTCATTGAGGTCAATGATATATTGTTCGTCTCCGTTGCTAACCTGAAACAGTGCATAAACAAACTCAGTATGAACAAGTAGAACAAACTAAGATGAACATATCAGTATGAACAAGTTGAACAAACCTGAAAAAGTGCATTTCCCGCTAACTCAGCCCTCCAATCGTAAGCTGTCCCTTTCAGCCTCTCTAGCTTCTTCCTAATCTTAGGACACAGAACATCTTCTACCTTGAGCATCTCCTCGTGTTTTTTGACAATGCGTGTCATCAGGGTCTTTCGAATCATCTCGAACATCGTCAAAATCGGCATGTTCCGGGATGGCAAAAGAACTGCATTGAAAGACTCACATAAATTATTCAAGCCCAAGTCACACTTGGGAATTGTCGAAAATGCATGACTGGCCCAAAATCTAGGTGGTGTTCGTCGAAGCCATAAATGGGCATCCTTATTGAGCTCATATACTTTCCTCATTGCTAGCTCAAAATATTCCCTTGTGGTTGCCCTTGCTGCATTCCACATCACATCTTTATACGCTAGGCCCGGAAATTTTCCTTTGTAGTTTGCATACATATGCCTCTGGCAGAAACGGTGTTCGGCTAAACCAAATATCTCGTCCACTGCATTCAACAATTCCTGCAATTTTAAAGAAAAACAGGCTCAGATTAAAACAATAACTCTGCCGATCCAAATAATAATAGTAATAACAATATATACCTTCTGTCGATCCGACACAAATGTCCATCCTCGGCCTTCATGAATGCCTAAGTCGTTTCGCAATATCTCCAAAAACCACGTCCACGAGACTTGAGATTCTGATTCCACGTTGGCAACAGCTATGGGATATATACCATTGTTGCCATCAATACTCACGGCCGTGAGTAATTGGCCGGGGCAGGCTCCCTTCAGATGACATCCATCTAAACAAATAAGAGGTCTGCCCATATCCAACAAAGCTGCTTTGCATGCAACCATACACATGTACATTCTTTTAAACATCATCTTCTCATTTCTATCCTGAACGACCAGGTCACCATCTATTACCAGTGTGCTACCTGGATTTGATCTTAATATTTCAGCTCCATAGGAACGAAGTATCTTCAGTTGTTCTTCGTTCCTCCCGAAATTAGCTTCTTTTGCTTGGGTTCTTCCTCTTCTCGCAAGGCTTGACTTAATGTTAACTTTGTGTTCCCGCCTCACTGTCTCGATAATATCATTAATGGGCCAGTCAGGTTGACTTTTGAACCTATCTGAATAAGTTGTTGCCAACCACTTTGCTGTAGCGTGTCGATTATCAAATACCCTTACGCAATTGTGATCATCACAGTATGACTTTATTTGGAAGGTGGCCTCATTTTGCATGGTCGACGCATGCAGATGCCATTGACAATCTACTCCTTTACATTTTGCCGTCAATCTGTTCCTCCCACTTTTAACAATCTTGATATCATATCCTTTTTTTAAAGAATAGTCTCGTATTTCATTTCTAATGGCCTGCAAAGATACATATTTTCTACTCAAAGCAAAATCACCAGAATCTGCAGCCCTTGTTTGTCTGCTTTGCACCTCGTCATCCTCAGAATTGAATGGTGTTCGTAGCTCATCGTCTAAGGTTTTTGAAATTGAACACACTTGTATTTCTCCATCACCCTCTAAGTGGTCAAATGCTTGAATATCACCGTACATGGGAGCGTCCTCCTCCATATACCAGTCTATGTTCGCAGACTCAGTTACATCATCCAATCTCTCAGCCATTTGCGACAATTATCTGAAAAAAAAATCAAAATGTTATTCAATTGACACAATATCCTATAAATTGAATACAAAATAGTTTTGACATTAATATAATTTCACATACACCCATTAAACGAACAGAAAAATTGAAAAGACAAAAAAATAAATAAAATTTTAGAATATTTGGTCTCGGCCGGACGGACGCACTATTACGCGTCCGTCCGGGTTTTATTAAATGAAGTCCCCCGGACGGACGCCTTTATACGCGTCCGTCCGGGTTTAATTAAATGCCGTCCCCCGGACGGACGCCTTTTTACGCGTCCGTCCGTGGGTCAAACCCGGACGGACTCTACATTTCCCCGTCCGTCCTCGTTTAACAATTTTCCCCTTTGAAATTAGGGCTCGGTTTTTTTCGTTATTTAGATTAAAACTTGAAGTAAATAAATCAGAATTGATAAAGAAATTACCACAGACGCTTTTTTTTTCGCTAATCTACGAAAAATTTCAAAGCTTCGAGTGAAAAGTAATTTCGTCGCCTCGAGATTTTTTTCTCCGGTGAAAAATCCAAAAACCCGGCTTCACTGGATTATAATCGATCGCCCGGACGGACGGGAACTTATCCCGTCCGTCCGGGGTATTTTTTAAGTTAACCCGGACGGACGGGTAATTAACGCGTCCGAACGGGCAACGTGGCGACACGTGGCAGATGTTGATTGAACCAAAAATTGGGGACGGACGGAATAATTTATCGTCCGTCCGGGTGGGGTCCAAAATACGCCCGGACGGACGCAAACGAAGTCCGCCCGTCCGGAGTGGTTATAATTGGCAGTTTTCGAATAGTTGATGGTTTGAATCGGGAAAATTTTTTGTTTGTGGTTGTTTTTGGAAAACGTGCGTAGTTTGTGGTTGTTTTTGGTAATTTCGCATTTCTTTTTTGCTGATCGTCCTCAACATCCAAGTAACAAGAGAGAAACAACATACCAATTTTTCATAAAACTCAATAAATAAATCATCACGATAGAGATACACCAAAATATGATCAGAACACATGATCCAGATAATAAAAATCATACCCATGTACCTACTAGGATTTTTTTACGTATATGTACATACATTTTATACGTTCAAATTTCAAGTGCATGGTATTTTTTTATTAATTTGTTATATTTGTGTGCCCGATTAGGCTGATTGTTTTAATTGGGCAAATCGAGCCTTTATGGTATCAATCTCACTTTGTTTTAGGTTGCACCGACTGAGCAACAAAAATAACTAGAGTCAGATCATGTACAACTTATGCTGAGTGAAGGTTGTTTGTTTTAACGTAACAAAAATGGTGATGACATACTTATTGGGTTTCAAATACTTATATTTGGGCAAGGGTGTGTTTGATTTTAAGGTTTTATAAGCGGTGTCATTACTTGGTCTTTAAATCGCCGGTCACTCTTTTGTTATGATTAAGTGGTATCGTCGCTAAATTTGTTTGTTGGCCACTATTTGATTCTGGGGGTTATGTCGTCGCTGAACTTGCTTTTCGGCAACCAAGGTGTCGTGACTAGATCTTTAGATTGCCGTCACTTTGCAGCTTCTTTCTAGCTCATGAAGTGTTGCTGGAAATTTGGGTTGTCACTTTCCGCGATAGTATGTCGTATGGGTCCTTGAGTGACCTTCTTTTTTCACTAGGATTATTTCAAACAAAATTGGTGGAGGTTTAGTTTATATATAGCTACATATATACGTAGTAATATTTTTTAACGTCCTCCACTCATGACTTGCTGAGCCAGTTTTAAACATGGTAAAGAATGATCTGGTGATTTGAAAATTCTTAGTCGGTTTAATGTAAACTCATACACAACATTACATTTTTATAAAATGTTACGTGGTTTTGAAAGTAAATAATAAATCAATTTTACACATTCATTTAAGCATAGTATATGGTTCCTTTTGAGTTAGTCTAAAATGAATATGTTGCCCCGTCTAAGATGAATATGTTGCCCCGTAATCTCCTTGTTTTTAATGAATACAAAATATTCTAAGATGAATATGCTGCCCCTTAATCTATGCATGATAAGAGAAATACCTTAGTTACATTAATAGTAACCATTTTTATCTATTTGTCCTTTGTAAATTACAATCTTTCCCTTCCTTACAAGCAAAAATTTACAAAAATACCATAGTTAATTAAAACTAAACTATATTAATTATGTAATTATTCAGTGCCACTGGTCAACGTCTGCACAAAACATTTTGACTGCTCCTCAATTCATAGCACAATTTCCACTTTAGACCTTTCAAAGTCGAAAGGGAACCTTCAACTACTATGAGGTTAGGAGTCAATTTATAATTTGCATTAAATTTTTGTTTTAATTTCAATTGACATAAGGGTTTCTAGTTCAATACCCTAAATTGATTTGTAACTGTACTCACATTAAGTTAGTCAATTTCTTAAGTCATCTCGCTTAATGATTTCAAATGCAATAGTCTCTAGACTTGATTATTACTTTTACTCACAATTAATTACTCCAATTGTAATTATTATAGTTGATATAAAGTCATATTATTACACTTTCACCAATGTGGTTTAGCTATTTGGGTGAATGGTGTCACCTGCTTAGTTAAAACACTATTGATGATTAAAACGTAATCAAGCTTGTTAATTTTATAGTTTTTACGACATTGAAGGTTACCTTGGCAATTTTTTGAAAGACAAATAAATTTTACCTTAGATAAAAATAAAAGAAAATAGAAAAGAAATTAGAAGAGAGGGAGAAGGCCATCGGACAAAACATTCATTTGATCGGAAAATTCAACAGAGATTATATTTTGTTGACGTTTTAGACAAACTTCCAACACAAGAATTGTCCGCGGCATTGAGACAAACATGTTGATATAAGTTTTGCATGGTGAAACTATGAAGTCGGTAAGAAAATGAGAACTTTTTAGAATTAAAAGCCTATAGATTGATTTCGTGTTACGATGAGTTTTTACCCTAATAATTGATATTGATAAGTGTGTTATCTGGTTCTGATTGTAGTAGTTGTACAAATTAATTGGCATGAAATTGTTGTGTGATTGGAAAAATGGCTAGAAAATAGTGTCCAAGCAATGGAATCATGACAACACGATTAAAGCCCCACCGTTTTGCTCTAGAATACAACGACATGTCCGTTCAAAGTTGAAAATGGTTGGATGACACGTTGACCCATAATGTTCATGGGATGAATGTCTCGACGTTTTGAGGAGCAGAAGTTCACGATGTTATTTTTTTAACTCGACGACATTTTCACATGCCTCCCTATTCTCGAACGAATGCCTTGGCATTGGGGTGGATTTATGCCACCAGTGTAAAAGAGATTATGCCACTATGTTATTAGGCATTTATCCCACGACGTTACTGGGAATATGTCATGACACTTTCACGGTTTTGAAACTTTTTGAATAATTTTCTAATTATTTTATTATAATAATATATTATAATGTTGTACGATTACATTATGACCCAACCTTATGTTATTGTATGAATAAATTGAAAAGATAATAGAATGAAAAATCATTGCAAAATTAATTGCATTTGTGTGATGATGAGACATGCATTATCTATATGAGATCAAAAAAATATGTTATTAGTAGACATCAGAACTTGATCATTATTTTTCTAAAGTGTGGAGTATGTATATTCATAGAGCAGATAAGAGATCAATTAAATGTCTTCCTTAGATGTGAAATTCTAAATTCTCATGGGACAACAAAGGTTGGCGGTTAGGGTTGTTCAATGCGACTCGGTGAAGTCTAGTGTTGTGTGGTGGATCTCATGATAGAGTGATGATCTATAAATTATTTTTTGACATATTGACAGACATTAAAATGTTACTATGGTTAATCAATGGTGATAAATCTTAAATTATCGTTTGCATAGAAATGTACATGGTGTGCAGAATTGGAGTATGGGGCGATCTTATACTTTTTTCTTTGAAATGTAGATTCTCTTACTAATTTTTATGAAGGCCCGTATTGGAGTAATGTTCACTTTTTGCAAATGCAGGTGACGACGATGGGAGGAGGAAAGGAAAGTCATAGGAAGATTGAGCAGCGATAGAGGCATAATGGATAGAGTAGGCCATTAGTTGCTACTCAGGCTTTCTCACCTTCTCTAAGGTTGTGTTGTGTGCATGCATGTGAGTCTAGAGTTGTAGGATTCTATGCGGAAGCAATCGAGTATAAGAACATTAGCACGTAGTATTCATATTACTTCAGAAGACAGCTTTACAAATTCTAGCTGCATTCTGAGGTATGTAATTGTTGTTGATATTATAAGTTTATGCATTTTGTACTTTCAAGCTTTTTGATAACGAGTTCGTAATTTAGTCATATACCTCATTAGTTTTTGTTGGGAAAAACAACAAAACTTTGGCGGGAACAATAATAATAATATCACTGCTGTAAAACGTGGAAAGTACTGATCAGGATAATTCTCAGGAAAGAATGTTTTTGGCAATCTCCTTAGATATAATTACCTTTCCAAGTAAGTTCTCAAAAAATACTGGAGGGTCACAAACGGTCCACTTAAATTCTAGTCTCCTAGACAAAACTTACTTACACAGTACAATTACACCACTAACCAAGCAGTATGAAAAACGATAGCAGATGCGATTCGAAAAACACAAGGAATATTTTCTCACTGCCGTAAAATTATAACGACTAACAAGTAAGATAAATAATGGCTAAAATCAACACCGAGAATTTTGCGTGGAAACCCAAATAGGGAAAAAAACACAGGGACCGAGTTTAAAAAAATCTCATTATGAAAAATAGGATTTATAATATTTTTCTAGATATCAAATATTCTAGAAAATATTCACTAAGAGAAATCACCACTCTTAGAATTCTTAATGTGCACAAAAGCACCACAACTATTTTTCTCTCAGACTCTTTTTTTTCTCTCCCTAAAAAATAATCCTCACTATATTTCTCTTCCTCTTCACTCAGAAGTGATTTTCTCCGTCTCTCTTGGATAGAAGATTTCACTTCTCTTCGGATCCACTTAGGATCTACATCTTTCGGAATGTCATTTGCGTTTGCTTGAAGCCTTTATTTATAGAGGCTTCAAGTGACACCTTCCTCATTTATGAGGAAGGTAGGCGCCTGCAAATGAAGACTTCTCCTTTGCAGTGCAACCAATGGAGACATTGTCTCCATTTGCAATTAATGGAGACAACCACCATTTATTGCACGGGTCCCTTATCATTAAGGAGCGACCCTAGAAACTCTCCCTCCCGACTTATGATGAGGAATCTCTAACAAAACCCGCTCTTTGTCGATAGACCTCAAGCTTCTCCTTCGGTAAATCCTTCGTCAACATATCCAAACTGTTCTCACTGATGTGCACTTACTTCAAGGGCAACTGCTTCATCTCGAGCAAGTCTTGAACCCAGTGATACCTCACATCAATATGTTTGGACTTCGAATGAAACGAAGAATTCTTGGAGAGATGGATGACGCTCTGGCTATCACTGAGCTATTAGAGTTGTTGCACCGAACTGCATCTGAACAGGTTGAAAGAATTGTTACCTTCGAACATATTCAACACATAACTCATTGTTTCATCATATCACTTCGGAGCTTTAATTTTTCACATGGTTTTGCGTTTAACGATATTATTCTGACGTGAAACTGAAACTGGTGACTGAACATCTATAATAGGTTGACTCACCAGCTCTAATATACTCTAAGATCCCAACTTAAACTTCACCCGATAACCTGACTTCTTCCGAGTCTTCTCAACCTTTCTCTTAGAAAGTGAATTCACAAATTTCCTAGCCTTATTACCCGTCACTGTAGAACCCATTGGTTCTTCGGTGCCTTTCTTTCCTTTGGAAGCTAAACCAACTCATAAGATGGTTCTCATGCAATGATCTCATCTCATCTTGCATCGCATCCAACCAGTTCATCTTTTGTTGATGCTTCATAGCTTCCTCATAGCACTCAGATTTATTGTCATCAGTAATCATCACATACTCGTTTACAAAGTATTTTCTTGATGATCAACAATCTCTTGTTGACCTCCTTAACTCTTGTTCTGCAACTGATTCGGGAGAAGTCTCTGTTTCTCCATGGTCAACATCAACAGTTGCTTGATCACTAGATTCTCCAGCATCTCCCTCGTCAAAATTTGATTTCTCCCGACCAACTTTTATTGGATGCTCATCAGCGACATCTTTCTTCTTGTCTTCAATGGTCTGATCTTCAAAGAAGACAACATCTCAGCTTTTGACAATTTTCTTATCAACCGGATCTCAAAGTCTATATTTGAATGCATCAATTCCGTATTCGAGGAATATGCATTCCGGCTTCTGACAATCTTTTTGTCAATCGGATCCCAAAGCCTATATCTGAATGCATCACTTCCGTATCTGAGGAATATGCATTCCCATCTGCTTTGTTCAGTTTCTCGTCTTCAACGTTCGTAGGCCTATCACCGATGACCATAATATAACTATCTCTCCGTAATAACGCCTTCATTTTTAATTTCCACAAAGAGAAATTATTTCCATTGAATTTTTCGATTTCAATCTTTCTCGCCATAGCAACCCGGCTCTGATACCACTTGTTAGAAAAAACAACAAAACTTTGACGAGAACGATAATAATAATACTGCCTTTGTAAAATGTTGAAAGTACTGATCAGGATAATTCCTAGAAAATAATGCTCTTGGTAAACTCCTTTGACAAAATTACATTTCCAAGTAATTTCCCAAGAAAGGCTGGAGGGTGGTCACAAACGGTCCACTTAAATTCCAGTCTCCTAAACAGAACTTACTTATACAGTACAATTATACCACTAACAAGCGGTACGAAAAACGATAACAGATGCAATCTGAAAAATACTAGGAATATGAAGAAGGTGTCGCTTGCAAAGGAAGACTTCTTCCTTTGCAGCGCAGCCAATGGAGACATTGTCTCCATTTGTAATTATTGGAGACAACCACCATTTATTGCATTGGTCCCTCATCATTAAGGAAGGAACCTACAGTTTTATCAATGCTTATATTAGGACATCTTTCTGGGCAAGTTTATGAGAGCATGCAGAGAGAAGCTCCTTCGTTGATGATCCAAAAGAATTTGCGATTGTATCTTCGTAGGAAAGCTTATAAAGATTTGTATTCCTCTACTGTATCTATCCAAGCTAGTCTGCGTGGAATGACTGCTCGTAATGAGCTATGCTTCAGAAGACAGACAAAAGCCTCAATCATTATTCAGGTAATGCTAGATTTTCACATATAGATTAGAATAAGAAAGCGATTACATTAACTAAAAATGGAAGAGAAATTTTGTGACGTCTCTAACACTGTACCCTTAACTTCCCCGTATTATTATTAGTATTTTTTTATCCCTATAAACTTTAAGTTTATTGTTAAAGTGGAAAACCATTTGAAAATCCTTTAATAAAACGTATTTAAAGTAAAGAAAACTAAAGAAAACATTTAAATAAAACAATAAAAGAAGAATCGGCCAAGCAGAACAGAGGGCAAGAAAGGCTCAAGCCCAAAATTTTCCCTGTTCACATCTACCACTCACCTCCACTGTTCACTTCTATCGCTCACATCCACTGTACACTTCTACCGCTCAACTTCTGCCAAGCCACGTCCACCGCTCATATCACTGTACACTTCTACCGCTCACATCCACCGCTCACTTCTGCCAAGCCACATCCACCGCTGATCACATCCACCGCTCATATCGCTGTACACATCCACCGCTCAACAGTAACCAAACACATCTGCCGATTGACTTTGACCAAACACTTATATAAACTTCTGCCAATCACAAAATGACAGAATCTACTGCTTACATCTACCGCTTATCTACCACTTACATCAAACACATCCACCGCTCAACAGTAACCTAACACATCTATCGATTAACTTTGACCAAACACTTATATAAACTTCTGCAGATTACAAAATGACAGAATCTACTGCTTATATCTATCGCTCATCTACCGCTTACATCAAACACATCCACCGCTCAACAGTAACCTAACACATCTACTGATTGACTTTGACCAAATACTTAACCGAAATCCATACAATTTCCCCATGTACTTACACACCATTCACTCAGAACTTCCAAAACATTAAACATAACATTCTCCATTTCCAGAAACATCAAAATGAACATTATATACATATATATATTCATGAACTATCCATAATACACATCCAAACATCAAATATTAACTATTCAGAAACCAAGCATCCTAAAATGTTTCTAACTATACAAATATTATCTAATCCATCATCAGTCCTAAACATCCCGAAATGTTCCTAAGACGTTTACTTACATCCCCACGGGTCAAAAGCGCACCGACTGCCCAGCATACTCCCACGGGCCATCTTTCTTCAATTGATCATTCCTCGAGTGGAGGGATCTCGTCCTCACCTGTATCAAGATCACCTACACCATAAAAACACATATGAGATAAAAATCTCAGTAAATTCTACGTAAATGTCAATGCATGATCGTGTATGCTCAATGCTATGAAAACCGTCCATGTCATTTCATATTTCAGTACCTGTCAGTCTATGGTTATCGAAAACGCTCGACAGATGGATAGGGCACGTTAAGCTGTTAGACAGCCCACACCATTTGAAGGGAGGAAGACCCAGCTCACCACAGAACGTCAGGTCTGAACCTCATCCCCAATAACCATGTGCCATGGTTGTTTACATGATACTTTACTTGCCTTTACATGCATTTTCTTTTCGTGAAATCAATGCATAAATTCATTTTGCATGCCGTTTTGAAAACCATGATGCGTGGACAGTTCAATATGCACAATATAACATATATAACGTAGATACCATCAAAACCTAACAAATACTATCAAAACATCACAATACTTAACCTATAAAACAACCAAACTTAAACTACCCAACCAAAGCAATTAAACACACAAGGCACCAACAATCCTCGGGAGCAAATCTTGACATATGGTGTAGGCCAATCGGCCATAGTAAGTCAGGAGAACTTACCTCGGGTCCATTGCAATTCAAGCTCCGTCCACGAGCGTTGTTCACCTAAGACCATTCACAACAAATCGTAATTAAATCGAGTCTAGACCTTTAAATCTCGAAAACTACAAACTCCTGGCTGAAGAAAACTTCCTAAACCTCTATTCTAGCTCATTGAGGTATTTCATCGAGCAATTTACGCTCAACACCTCAAAACCACTATTAATGGGGTTTTTCAAGTTTTCCAAACCACCAAATTCTCAACAACCTTCATTAATTCAACTCATTCGCACCAACGACCATAAATACGTCCATTTGAGCCATAATGACGGTAACTCTATCGATCTCAAACCCTATTTCACATTTTTAACAAAACCCTAACGAAACCCTAATTCGTATAACCCTAAAAATTGAAATCTAAAGCTCCAAAACTATAGATTCATACCTAGAGTCGGGTTTGAAGGAGAAAACGTGAAGAAACTTTGAAGATCGGAGAACGAATCGCCGGTGTTGAAGAGGAGAAGCACCGTGAGGAGGAAGAAGAATCGCCGAGAGGAGAGGAGAGAAAATGAAGGTTTCGTTGAAGTGCTGAGGAATGAAGGATTTTGTGATTTTTAATAAAATTTTGCTTGACAAATTACTTATTTACCCCTCTTTTGATTTTTATTTGTTTCTCCACTTATTTCGTTATTTGACTAACTATTCATTTTCTCCCAATTTTTCTTATTTCACCATAAATTCCAATTTATTATTTAGGTTCCAATAAAACTTTTCGTTCGCAAAACAGATTTAATTTGACATATTTACAAAAATGCCATTATTTATTAGAATTACAAAATCCCGTAAAACCGGGTGTTACATTCCATCCACTTTAATTTAAATTTTGTCCTCAAAATTTGACTATACAAACAGTTCAGGATACTTCAACATCATATCCTGCTGCTTCTCCCAAGTAGCCTCTCCTCAACATCATGACTCCTCCACAAAACCTTTACCAGAGGGATTTCCTTATTGCGCAACACCTTTATAGAGGTCTCTAGAATCTGCAGTGGCCTCACCACATAGGTCAGTGTTGGTTGCACCTCGATCTTCCTTGTCTCTATGACATGTAACGGATCACGCACGCATTTTCTGAGCATGGACACGTGAAATACATCGTGAATACCTTCCATAGATGTCGGGAGCTGTAACCTGTACGCCATAGTCCCGATCCTCTTCAAAATAGGAAAGGGCCCCACAAAACGAGGGTTCAACTTACCTCTCCTTCCGAACCGCATAACGCCCTTAAACGGAGAAATCTTTAAGTATACTTCATCACCCTCACTGAACTGCAATTCCCTCCGTCTAGTGTCAGCATAACTCTTTTGGTGGCTCTGTGCCATCTCTATACGTTGTCTAATAACAACGATCTTCTCCGCTGTTGTAGCGCCCCGGGTCTTCCAGACCCGGTTTTGCTACCCAAAATATTGAACTGAACTAAGAGAAATTACGGAAAATTTTAAATTTTCTCTCAGTGATGATAATTTTATTTTTAATCCTCGACTTTACAGCGGAAAACTCAATAAGTAGACAACGTTTATAATTAGACAAAACGTTAAGACATTTGGTCGAAGGGAATTGGACACTCAAGGACATCTACCGATCACAAAGCGACAAAGCATGGTGCACGCTCCTACTAATTGACACATGCATCCCACGTAATTCATTAAACCTCATCCGATCACAAAACGACAAGACTTAATACATACTCCTGCCGATAATGGAAAAATTTACATCTACCGATTGACACATGAATCCCACGTGATTCATTAAACCTCATCCGATCAAAAAACGACAAGACTTAATACATACTTCTGCCGATAATGGAAAAACCTACATCTACCGATTGACACATGCATCCCACGTGATTCATTAAACTTCATCCGATCACAAAATGACAAGACTTAATATCGGCTTCTACCGATTGACACATGCACATCACTTTACTCATTAAACTTCATCCGATCACAAAACGACAAGACTTAATATGAACTTCTACCGATTGACACATGCACATCACGTGACTCATTAAACTTCATCCGATCACAAAACGACAAGACTTAATATCGGCTTCTACCGATTGACACATGCACATCACGTGACTCATTAAACTTCATCCGATCACAAAACGACAAGACTTAATATCGGCTTCTACCGATTGACACATGCACATCACGTGACTCATTAAACTCCTTCCGATAGAAGACATCATCCGATGGAAGACATCATCCGATGGAAGACATCATCCGATAGAAGACATCATCTGATGGAAGTCATCATCCGATGGAAGACATCATCCGATAGACAGAAAACTTTCAGACTTTCACAAACTTCAACATGACTTAATAAACTAACACACAGTTGGACCATAATTTCATCTAGAATACGCGTAGCGAGAGACTCTAACAAAACAGATCATTCTATCATTTCACGATCATTCTCAAACTCAGAAGTTAATCAGTCAGGTTCCAGTATCCATTATTTTAAGAAAGCATCCTACATAGACTTCAGTATTCATAGCCTTACTAATATGATAAAAGTAGTAACCAGAAGTTGAAATCGCCTTTCCAGCCACCAACTGACAACCTGAACTTCTTCCAGCAACCAGCCTTAAACATCCTCATTAGACTTGAGATCCTCACCTGGTAGTTCTTCACCTACATCATAAGGTTTAAACTATAAGTCTAATGCTTAGTAAGGAGTGCAATGCTAACATGTATGCATGAATACACAAATTAAAGGAAACACATGTTCATGTTCTTGTTCTTATTCATATTCATCGTTTTCATCATATGGATTAAGGGAGGATTTGTGCCGAAAAGGGGGTTGACAGTGAGAGTGTACATAGTCCCTTACGGGTCGTATTCATGGTCCTTTTTTGGACAGTGACATACGCCAAACCGCCCCCAACCCTCTCTTAATCCTTGTTGCATAAGTTTCATGTTCATATCTTGTTCATGGGAGAAATCATGCACTTAAAACATTTTCATATGCTTGAGAAATATTCATGATGCATGAGCATGAGTAATCTTAGTTCACCAGACTACTGAACAAACCATTTATTCATCAAAGGATCATAACATCAACTCGAGTACTGAAGACAACCAGACGTTAGCACAGGTACTTTTAACATCATAAACAACTTCTACTTAGTACCCTTGTGATGTAGGGCCTTAATGGCCAGAAGTCTTACTCACTCACTTACCTGGTTTCCTTAGCAACTTGAGCACTTTTCTTCAAACTTTTTCACCTAGAAACATTTCGCATTACAGTGTTAAATGAAAATCCTAACTAAAAGTCATCCTAGTATCTAATATAAATATTTCTAAATCTTCCTAGTCGAGCGCCTAGTGTGTACAGATTAAACTTCTAGAACCTAAATAACCTGATTAAGTCTAACAACTAAACACGGTCTGTTATCTTAATGTCCAGAATCGAATCAGAAATGCCATTACTAAACACAGATCATGATTGTCACTACCATTACTCTGTTAGTGAAGAATCCGAAACCTCAAGTTCTAGCTGAAGACAGAGCTCTAAGTAACTACCCTGTAACTACATTGTCAAAGTCTTACCTAGAGCGTGGATTGTCGAAGTGGAAGCTGAAGAACTGGTCGCCGGCGAAGGAATAGCTGGCAGAGAGGGAGCTCTGGAAGGAAGGGAATCGCCGAGACAGGAAATATTGGCTATAGCAAGGTTTTAATGAGGTTTAAGAATTTTCATAACCTATTTATACCAATTAAAATCCACCTTAATTACAAACTTGCCACTCAACCTAGTTTCACTCAACTTGTAATAAATAAGTCTTGGCATTAAATTTAAAATCATAAAGGTCAATAAAAGGGTGACAATTAAAAAGGTTAAGAAAATCACCTGGCCAAAATTGTTGGGTGTTACATCCACCCCTCCTTAAACAAAATTTTCGTCTTAAAAAATTGATCAAACAAAGAGCTCTGGATATTTGTCCAACATGTCCTGCTGTCGCTCCCAAGTGGCTTCTTCAATGCCATGATTCGTCCACAAAACTTTTACATGAGGAATTTCTTTATTCCATAGAGTCTTAACTGCAGATTCTAAAATTCGTACAGGTTTCTCTTCATACGTTAATGTCGGCTCAAACTCAATTTCTGTTGGCTTAACAACCTGTGACGGATCACGTATGCATTTCCTTAGCATGGATACATGAAAGACATTATGGACCTTTTCCAGTGATGGAGGCAATTGCAACCTATAAGCTGTTTTACCAATCCTTGTCAAAGACAGGGAAGGGACCAATGAATCGTGGACTAAGTTTTCCCTTCTTGCCAAATCTTAAAACTCCCTTAAACGGTGAAATCTTTAAGAAAACTGCATCTCCAACAGCAAATTCAAGATCTCTCATTCTTTGGTCTGCATAACTCTTATGTCGGCTTTGTGCAGTCATCATCCTTTTCATAATTATGGCAATCTTGTCTGACATATGCTGTAAAATTTCAGGGCCTAGAAGTTTTGCTTCGCCAACCTCATCCCAGTATAAGGGTGATTTATATTTCCTACCATACAGTGCCTCGTAAGGTGCCATACCGATAGTGGACTGGTAACTATTATTGTAGGAGAATTCCACTAAGGGCGGGTATCGATTCCAAGATGTCTGAAAATCTAGCACACACGCCCTCAACATATCCTCAAGTGTCTGAATTGTTCTCTCTAATTGGCCATCTGTCTGAGGATGAAAAACAGTGCTGAAAGATAACTTTGTACCAAGCGTGCCTTGAAGACTTTGCCAAAACCTCGAGGTGAACCTGGGATCACAATCGGAGACAATAGATATTGGAATCCCATGCAATCTGATAATTTCCTGAACATACAGATTAGCAAGCTGGTCCATCGTGTACGTTGTCCTTACAGGTAGAAAGTGAGCTGATTTCGTCATTCTGTCAATTACGACCCAAATGCTATCGTGACCTTTAGTTGTCTTAGGTAATCTTACAACAAAATCCATGGCAATATTTTCCCACTTTCATTCGGGAATCGGTAAGGGTTGAAGGGTACCTCCTGGACGTTGATGTTCTACTTTAACTTGTTGGCATATCAGACATGATTCCTCATACTTGGCAACATCCCTCTTCAAATTCGGCCACCAATATAGTAACTTCAAGTCCCGATACATCTTGGTGCTGCCAGGATGTATAGAAAAGGGAGACGAGTGCGCCTCGGCCAAGATCAACTTACGTAATTCCTCATCACTTGGAATGTACCATCGATTCCTAAATTTCAAAATACCATCCTTGGAGAGACTGAACTCAGAAGAGGCGTCCTTCAACTTACTCATCATGTTACTATTTTCCTTTGAATCCTTTTGTTGTGCCTCCTTGATCATATCCATGATAGTTGGTTTAATAGAAACATCGGCAAGTAAGGCTGACAGTTCAAAAACCATCTCCAACTCGAACTTCTGTACTTCTGTCCTCAAAGGTATAGACATGGTTGACACCGCGGGCTGCATTGTCGTCGACATTCTGCTTAATGCATCGGCTACCGCATTAGCCTTACCCGGGTGGTACTTAATTTCAAAGTCATAATCCTTAACAAACTCTAACCAACGTCTTTGTCTCATGTTCAACTCCTTTTGAGTAAAAAGGTACTTCAGGCTCTTATGGTCAGAAAACACTTCACACTGCCGTCCATACAAATTGTGTCTCCAAATTTTTAATGCAAAAACAACTGCGGCTAATTCCAAATCATGAGTGGGGTAATTCTGTTCATAACTCTTCAGTTGCCTGGAGGCATACGCTACAACCTTGCCTTCTTGCATCAAGACACACCCCAGACCAACTTTGGATGTGTCACAATAAACACTAAACTTCACTTCTTCAGTTGGGAGTGCCAAAAGAGGAGCTGTAGTCAACTTCAGTTTTAGTGTCTGAAAACTATCTTCACAAGCTTCAGACCAAGAGTATTTGGTGTCTTTCTTTGTCAAACTAGTTAAAGGCTTAGCTATCATAGAGAATCCCTTAATGAACTTCCTATAATAACTTGTCAGACCAAGGAAACTACGGATCTCGCTGGCATTCCTTGGCTGTGGCCAGTCCTTAATAGCCTGAATCTTGGTTGGGTCTACGGATATGCCCTCAGCAGAGATGACATGACCTAAAAAGTTGACCTTATCTAACCAGAACTCACATTTGGACAACTTGGCATAGAGTTGCTGCTGTTCTAATGTCGTCAAAACTGTTCTTAAGTGTTTTTCATGGTCATCTTTGGTCCGTGAATATATTAGGATATCATCTATAAACACAATCACAAACTTGTCCAAATACTCACGAAACACATGGTTCATCAAGTCCATGAAAGCTGCAGGTGCATTTGTCAATCCAAACGACATCACCAGAAATTCATAGTGTCCATACCGGGTTCTGAATGCTGTCTTTGGTACATCACTCTCCTTAACCTTCAGTTGGTAATAACCCGAACGTAAGTCAATTTTTGAAAACACATTAATTCCTTGAAGTTGATCAAACAAATCGTCGATAGGGGGCAAATGATATCTATTCTTGATTGTCAACTTGTTTAACTCTCTGTAATCTATGCACATTCTAAGAGAACCATCTTTCTTCTTAACGAATAGGACAGGTGCACCCCAGGGAGAACAGTTGGGGCGTATAAATCCCTTGTCTACTAATTCCTGTAGTTGGACCTTCAATTCCTTCAACTCAACAGGTGCCATGCGGTAGGGGTTCTTAGACACAGGTAAAGCCTCAGGATATGTATCGATTACAAACTCGATTTCCCTATGAGGTGGTAGCCCAGGCAAGTCGTCCAAAAATGCATCTGGGAACTCTCGGACTATGGGAATATCCTGAAGTTCTACCTTACTCTTTACTCGGACATCAATTATACTAGCTAGATAACTCTCACAACCACCTTTCAGTAACCGTTGAGTCTCTAACGAGGATATAACCGGTATTTTACTTATTTTTGGAATAGCTTGGAAGGAATACCGATCTCCGTTTGGGGGTTGGAACTCAACCAATCCAGACCTACAACTTTTCGTGGTATAATGTCTGAATAACCAATCCATCCCTAGTATAACTTCATATCCCTTCATGTCAATTATGATCAGTTCTACGTATAATTTCTTATTTTCTAATGACACAACATCACCTTTTATTATCCGTTCGGAATGTAAAGACTTCCTTGATGGTAACATGACACTAAATGACCTCTCGGCTGGCAAGAGTTCTAATTTATGCTTACATACAAATAGGGTTGATACAAACGAATGTGTGGCTCCCGTATCTATAAGTGTATAAGCAGAAATTCCACAGATCATAATTGTACATGTTATGACCGTATGCTGCACCACATCCTCATCCTCCATCAAAGCATAGACCCTAGGTGCTACTCTTGCTCGGTTCGGGTCTGTCGGCATGGGGCAATCTCTGACCACGTGTCCAACCTTGTCATATCTATAGCAGCGGCCAGAATATAGTTTACATTCGCCATGGTGATTCTTCTGGCTGGTGGAACATAGGGGAGCTAGAGGTCGCTTTCCTTTTCCTTGATCATCATTTGGATTGAAGGTTCTCTTCACACCTTTCTGCTGTTGCTGCGGTCCTCTATTCGATTGTTGTTGCTAACCTCTGCTCTGGCGCAGTGGTGGCTGAGTATCCTTGATGAACTTCCTTGGTGGTTCACGTTGTTCTTGTACTGTTAACTCAACTTCCTCCAATTCCAAAGCCTTAGCAGCCACTTCGGAATAAGGTATGTTATGGATCCCTGCAGTCTTTACTCCCTGGAAGAGGCTCGGCTTCAGTTCATGGACAAACTGGTGAATCTTGTCTTTCTCATCATCCACCAGACGGGGTGCAAACTTGGACAAGGCCTCAAACTTACAGATGTAGTCAGCCATAGAATCGGTTTGGCGTAGCTGCATAAATTCCATCTTTTTGCTGGCCCGAACCGCTCGGCTAAAATACTTGTCATAAAAGGCCGTCTTGAACCACGCCCAAGTCATAGTTTCCGCATTCGTAGTGCTCTGAATTGAATCCCACCAATGCCTTGCACCCAATGCAAGATGAAAAACAGCACATGTGACCTTGTCCCCTTCATCGACCTTGGCATACTTGAACATGTCCTCAATTGTTCGAATCCACTCCTCAGCATAAATAGAATCCGAAACTTGACCATTGAATACAGGAGGTCGAAGGCGGTGGAAACGCTCGCTTCCATTGTCGTGAGTTGTATTTGAGCTAGAATTCCCCTGCTCATCCCTAGCAGCCACCCACTGCTCAATTTGGCGGGACTGGCGGATAACCAACTCGGTTAGCTGAGCGATGGTGTTACTATCCTCATTGCTCTCTCTTTGTTGACCCCTTACCATTTTGAGATTCCTAAACAAGTAATCATAAACACATCTTAACGTAATAACATTACTAAAATCGTAAATACTTACAGTTGCTGGAGTGTACTCAGGTTGCAGTTAGCGCTGGAAGGCAGTCTACATAATCGATTTTAGAACCCGGTTTCGCTCTGATACCATAATTGTAGCGCCCCGAGTCTTCCAGACCCGGTTTTGCTACCCAAAATATTGAACTGAACTAAGAGAAATTACGGAAAATTTTAAATTTTCTCTCAATGATGATAATTCTATCTTTAATCCTCGACTTTAAAGCGGAAAAATCAATAAGTAGACAATGTTTATAATTAGACAAAACGTTAAGACATTTGGCCGAAGGGAATTGGACACTCAAGGACATCTACTGATCACAAAACGACAAAGCATGGTGCACGCTTCTACCAATTGACACATGCATCCCACGTGATTCATTAAACCTCATCCGATCACAAAACGACAAGACTTAATACATACTTCTGCCGATAATGGAAAAACCTACATCTACCGATTGACACATGCATCCCACGTGATTCATTAAACCTCATCTGATCACAAAACGACAAGACTTAATACATACATCTACCGATAATGGAAAAACATACATCTACCAATTGACACATGCATCCCACGTGATTCATTAAACTTCATCCGATCTCAAAACGACAAGACTTAATATCGGCTTTTACCGATTGACACATGCACATCACATGACTCATTAAACTTCATCCGATCACAACACGACAAGACTTAATATCGACTTCTACCAATTGACACATGCACATTACGTGACTCATTAAACTTCATCCGATCACAAAACGACAAGACTTAATATCGGCTTCTACCGATTGACACATGCACATCACGTGACTCATTAAACTTCATCCGATCACAAAATGACAAGACGTAATATCGGCTTCTACTGATTGACACATGCAAATCACGTGACTCATTATACTCCTTCCGATAGAAGACATCATCCGATGGAAGACATCATCCGATGGAAGACATCATCCGATGGAAGACATCATCCGATAGAAGACATCATCCGATGGAAGTCATCATCCGATGGAAGACATCATCCGATAGACAGAAAACTTTCAGACTTTCACAAACTTCAACATGACTTAATAAACTAACACACAGTTGGACCATAATTTAATCTAGAATACGCGTAGCGAGAGACTCTAACAAAACAGATCATTCTATCATTTCACGATCATTCTCAAACTCAGAAGTTAATCAGTCAGGTTCCAGTATCCATTGTTTTAAGAAAGCATCCTACATAGACTTCAGTATTCATAACCTTCCTAATATGATAAAAGTAGTAACCAGGAGTTGAAATCGCCTTTCCAGCCACTAACTGACAACCTGAACTCCTTCCAGCAACCAGCCTTAAACATCCTCATTAGACTTGAGATCCTCACCTGGTAGTTCTTCACCTACATCATAAGGTTTAAACTATAAGCCTAATGCTTAGTAAGGAGTGCAATGCTAACATGTATGCATGAATACACTAATTAAGGGAAACACATGTTCATGTTCTTGTTCTTATTCATATTTATCGTTTTCATCATATGGGTTAAGGGAGGATTTGTGCCGAAAAGGGGGTTGACAGTGAGAGTGTACATAGTTCCTTACGGGTCGTATTCATGGTCCTTCTTTTGGACAGTGACATTCGCCAAACCGCCCCCAACCCTCTCTTAATCCTAGTTGCATAAGTTTCATGTTCATATCTTGTTCATGGGAGAAATCATGCACTTAAAACATTTTCATATGCTTGAGAAATATTTATGATGCATGAGCATGAGTAATCTTAGTTCACCAGACTACTGAACAAGCCATTCATTCATCAAAGGATCATAACATCAACTCGAGTACTGAAGACAACCAGACGTTAGCGCAGGTACTTTTAACATCATAAACAACTTCTACTTAGTGCCCTTGTGATGTAGGGCCCTAATGGCCGGAAATCTTACTCATTCACTTACCTGGTTTCCTTAGCAACTTGAGCACTTCTCTTCAAACTTTTTCACCTAGAAACATTTCACATTACAGTGTTAAATGAAAATCCTAACTAAAAGTCATCCTAGTATCTAACATAAATATTTCTAAATCTTCCTAGTCAAGCGCCTAGTGTGTACAGATTAAACTTCAAGAACCTAAATAACCTGATTAAGTCTAACAACTAAACACGGTCTGTTATCTTAATGTCCAGAATCGAATCGGAAATGCCATTACTAAATACAGATCATGATTGTCACTACCATTACTCTATTAGTGAAGAATCCGAAACCTCAAGTTCTAGCTGAAGACAGAGCTCTAAGTAACTACCCAGTAACTACATTGTCTAAGTCTTACCTAGAGCGTGGATTGTCGAAGTGGAGGCTGAAGAACTGGTCGCTGGCGAAGGAATAGCTGGCAGAGAGGGAGCTCTAGAAGGAAGGGAATCGCCGAGAGAGGAAATGTCGGCTACAGCGAGGTTTTAATAAGGTTTAAGAATTTCCATAACCTATTTATACCAATTAAAATCCACCTTAATTACAAACTTGCCACCCAACCTAGTTTAACTCAACTTGTAATAAATAAGTCTTGGCATTAAATTTACAATCATAAAGGTCAATAAAAGGGTGACAATTAAAAAGGTTAAGAAAATCACATGGCTGAAATTGTCAGGTGTTACAGCTGTTTGCTGCAAAATATCTGGGCCGATTATACTAGCTTCGCCAACCTAGTCCCAGTATAGCGGAGATCTGCATTTTCGACCATACAATGCCTCGTACGGAGCCATGCCAATCGTAGCCTGGAAGCTGTTGTTGTGTAACACCCGACAATGTTCGGCCAGATATTTTCTTAACAGCTTTAACTGTCACCTCCACCATTAACCTTTACAATTTCGAATTTAAATGCCAAAGCTTAATTGATTTTATTTGTGTGATGGTAGAATTGTAAATAAGATGGATTTCAATTGATATAAATAGAAAATGAAAATCCTTAAACCTCACTAAAACCCCACTGTAGCCGACACTTTCCTTCTGCGATTTCTCAACCTCCAGAGCTCTCATTCTCTTTGCTAGCAACTCCCTCGTCGGCGACCGATTCTTCAGTCTCCACCCCGACAATCCACGCTCTAGGTAAGGCTTAGACAATCTAGCTGCTGGTTAGTTACTTAGAGCTCTGTTTTCAACTAGAACTTGAAGTTTCAGATTCTTCAATGGCAGAGTTATTGTAGTAACATTTATAATTTGCGTTTAGTAATGACATTTTCGATTCGATTCTGGACATTAAGATAACCAACTGTGTTTAGTGGCTAGGTTGAATCGGGCATTTTAGGTTTTGGAAACTTGATCTACGCATATAAGGTGCTTGACTAAAGAATTTAGAAATACATGTACGTTAGATTCTAGGATGACTTTTTGGTTAGAATTTTTAGGATTTTGTTTTAACTCTGTAATGTGAAATGTTTTAGGTGAAGAAAAATCTGTGGTGAAGTGCTCAAGTTGCTAAGAGAAAACAGGTAAGTGAGTGAGTAAGATTCCAGGCCATTAAGGCCCTACATCACAAGGGTACTAGGTAGAAGTTGTCTATAATGTTTAAAGGTTATCTGTGCTATTGTCTGTTTGGTTATGATACTCGAGTTGATAGTGTGATCTTTTGATGAACGAATGAACTTTCCTTTTTGTCTGATGAAATGAGAGTACTCATACTCATGCTTCACGATTGTTTTCCTTTTCAAGCATATAAAAATGTTTTAAGTGCATGTTTTCCTTCACGATCAATACATGAACATGAAACTTATGCAATAAGGATTAAGAGAGGATTGAGGGCGGTTTGGCGTATGTCACTGTCCAAAAGGAGGACCATGAATACGGCCCGCAAGGGACTATGTACACTTTCACTGTCAACCCTCTTTTCGGCAAAAATCCTCCCTTAATCCACATGATGTAAATGATGAACAAGAACGTGATGTAAACGATGAACATGAACAAGAATGTAATGAGAAATGATTATGTAAATGTGTTCTTTTCAGCTGTGCATTCATGCATACATGTTAGCATTGCACTCCTTACTAAGTATTGTGCTTATAGTTTAAACCTTATGATGTAGGTGAAGAACTACCAGGTGAGGATTCCAAATTCAGTGAGGATGTCTAAGACTGGTTGCTGGATGGAGCTCAGGGTGACAGATTTGTGGCTGGAAAGGCGATTATGACCCCTGGTTACTACTCTTATGATGTTAGTAAGAATTATACATACTGAAATTAAGTAGGAATGGATTTTCTTAACATGATGGATTTTGGGGTTTGTCTGACTGGATTTCTAAGTTTAAGAATGATCATGAGGAGATAGAATGATTTATGTTTTATCTAAGTCTTCCGCTACACGTATTCTGGATGAGTATATGATTTATACTGTGCAATCTTATTTTAGTCAAGTTGAAGTCTGTGAAAGTCAGGATGTCTCGTTTCGTAGATGTTGTCGTCGGTAGATGCTATTCATTACGATCGGCAGATGGTAGAAATTCCTTACACACCGGTAGAGGTCTTCTATCGGATGATGATTATTATGTCACGTGTGATTCACATGTCAACCGGAAGATGTAGATTTTTCACTATCGATAGAAGTGAGTATAATGTCTTGTCGTGTTGTGATCGGTAGATGTTGTGTATTTCTATCGGTAGATGTTGTTTATTTCTATCGGGTAATGTTTAATGAGTCACGTGGGATGCACATGTCAATCGGAAGATGTAGATTTTTTTCACTATCGGTAGGAGTGAGTATAATGTCTTGTCGTTTTGTGATCGGTAGATGTTGTCTATTTTCTATCGGTAGAAGTTGTTTATTTCTATCGGAAGAAGTTTAATGAGTCAGGTGGATTGCACGTGACAATCGGTAGACGTAGCGACCCTAATACTGTACCCAATTTCCCGTACATATATTTTTTTTTTATCCTTATACTTTAAATGAACTCTAGGCGGAATCGGAATTGCAATCTAACTTTTAAATCATTTAAAACAAAACACAATTTAATTAAATAAAACTTAAAAACATTTAAAATAAAACTGAAACAATTTACAAATAAAACAAAGGGGGGGGGGGGGGGGGGGGCAGAATCGTCAAAACTGCAGAAAGGAAAGAGGGCGATCGATCGCTGAGGCTAGCAGCGATCGATCGCTGAGGCTATAAGCCACAGCAGCGATTGATCGCTAGCCTCAGCAGCGATCGATCGCTGCATTGGCAACAGGGAGGGGTGATCAGTCGCCCCTCACACCCGCGCCCGATCGCCTAACTCCACTTCTTCTTTCTTTATAATTCAACGTACAATGCTCTCTGGAATTCGAAATTCCAGAGAGCAAAACTAAACTTTTCACTAACCCTGCACATCACACACTTCATAAACTATCATCCAACTAAACAGCTTAAACACACATCAACTTTCGTAAAAACGAACTGCGTGGATACGTTTAAAACTATGCTTTTCCTCCTGTTTTAAAATGTCCGAGCAGTTTATAAATCAGATTTTTAAAACGTTTAAAACATGTAAACATAAACCTATCAACTATCAGTTCTCAAACATCATAAAATGTTCTAACTGTACAATTACTTTATCTAATCTACGATCAGCCCAAAACTCCCCGATACCCTCAAAACACGTACATACTTCCCCACGGGTCAGGTCAAGCATCGACTGCGCAACACACCACCGCAAGCCATCCTTCGTCAACTGGATCACTCCTCAGGTGGAGGGATCTCATCCTCACCTATGTCGAAGTCACCTACACCATACAGATGTAGGATCGAGATTGTCTAAGAGGGGGGTGAATTAGACCTTTTTAAAATTTTCTTAATTACTAAATTAAGACTACACTCTCACAAGGATTGAATCTCAAGTTAAAATCGAGAGGTGTAGAAAAATTATACAGAGTATGATAAAATTTTGCAGGTTAGGGCTCAGGAATTCAATTTGCAAAAGTTGTATCTTCGTGCTCTAACCTCGGCTTAAATACTCTGTCTTCAGAATCGGCTTGACTTCAATGCTCCTTATCCAATAATAGAAACTTTGTTACCATTGGAGCAGCTTTCGTACAATTTCAGGTAGCCGTTGCCGTCTGTAGTTGCAAGTCGTCGTCGCCATTAAAGTTCTGGAGTTAATGCTGAAAACGACGTCACTGTAGCTTCGCGGCTATTTTAAAATCTGGCGGAAGATCACCGGTTTAAACAGCTTCAAAACAGATCGCCACGTCATCGACATATGTATCTTCAACGCCATCGGTAGATGCAAAACGAATAAGCTATCGGCATGAGCAAGCTTTGAACTTCATCGGCTTGATGCATATTGAAACTTCATCGGCAGATGTATTCTGAAAAGCCATCGGCAGATGCACCTTGAGAGTTCATCGGCAGGAACAGCTTGAAAGTGCTATCGGCAGATACAGCTCGAAAGGCCATCGGCAGATGCAGCTTGAAAGGCCATCGGCAGATGCATCTCAAAAGTTATCGGCAGATGAGGGCTTTGAATTCCATCGGTAGATGCACCTTGAAAAATTGTCGGCAGATGCATGTTGATATGTCATCGGCAGATGCAGGCTTTGGCGACCATCGGTAGATGCACGCCTTGTTCTCTATCGGCAGATGTATTTTCTTGTACTGTATCGGCAGATGTATTTTCTTGTACTCTATCGGCAGATGCACGCCTTGTACACTTAACCAATATTATTAAAACACCAAAATACCATTTTCAAGGGTATTTCCAAAGGATTAAAATCAAATGTATAATTCAATATTTTCATTCTTTTAAACATAATCAACATAATCAAATTATTTACTTATCATTAAAAAAACATCATCAAAAACATATTTAGACTTAAACTCTATTTAAGTCAACAATCTCCCCCTTTTTGATGATGACAAGATACTTATGTAAATTTGATTGATGGTTACTCTCCCCCATAATTCTAGCTCCCCCATAGCACATGCATATATTCTAAAAACAAACACAGAGCAACCAGAGTTTCACAACCATGCATATATCGAGATTTTTTTTTTTGATTTCCAAAAAAAAACATAGTAACTGAAACATGCATATTATCCAGCAATCAAATATATTCTCCCCCATTGACATTATCAAAAACAATCAGAGAGACAACAGAAATAATGGATTCAACACAGTTCAGAAAAATCAGAGTAATTGCTTTAGAGAATTAAGAAAGGTGTATGCATTAAATCAAGTCTTTTATTTAAAGAAAGCTACAAAATGTGTCCAAAAAGCTTGGCTAATCCAAGCAGACACTTCACAATTTGAATTAAGATAAGCATCTACAAGCGCTGGAAGTGAGTGAATATCAAGAGAGAGAGGGGGCTGATAAGACACGAGTTCCAGGCATGGAGTAGTCTCTAGCTGAGGAGCAACAGAGGAAGAGGGACCTTGATATACCACCATGTCCATACATGGAGGGGTTTCGACAGGAGGAGCAGCAGTAGACGCATCAGGAGGAGAGAATGCAAATTCAGTCTCCTGAAGATCCAGTGGCGTGAAACACACATCTTCATAAACTTCAGACAAGGAAAATGGAAGAAAGAGATCGTCATAGCAAGCCTCTGAGACATCGATTGAACAGGATGGATCAGGTTCGGGTGCAGGAGTCAGATTGTCAATAGAAGTTCGGAATGACTCAAGTTCCCTGACAACCATGCGCCTATCAGCATCCACTTTCTGAGTCAGCAAACCAAGACTAGTATCTAAATCAGTACGCAAGACTTGGATATTCTTGGCTAGCTTGGCATCAAGAGATTGATCAATCCTACTTTCAATGGAGCTAAGAGCAGTCTCAATGCGGTCAATAGAGGCCTTCAACTCATTAAACTGAGTTGCACTCATCGAAGATCTCCTCTGATAAGTTAGAGGAGTGGCAGGTGGTACTGAGGGAATGGGTGAGAATACTAGTTCTTGAGGAGTGAGGGAAATATGTGGAAGGACAGGTAGTGAAGGCATCAAGAGTGCAGGTGAAGGAGGTGAAGGGATTGGGACTTGAGAAGCAGTTGTACTGGGCGGAGATAATTGGACTGAAGGAGGTGGTTGGACTGGTGATGGAGGAGCAATATCCAGTTGGAGTGGAGATGGAGGAGCAGGAGGCAGAACCGGTAATAGAGGGGCAGGTGGAGGAGATGGAGGATTTTCTGGAATGAGACGAGGCACAGATGAAGGAGTAGAAATTGCCTCTGAAACAGGTGCTCTTGAGATAGAGGCACGATGCCTTCGCACAAGAGGAGGAGGTTGGAAACTAGACGCCTAAGATTGAGAAGAGGAATTATTGAATGCAGGTATCTCAGATTCATCCCCACCCTCAGCAGTAGACTCCTCTGGCAGGCTAAGTTTTCTCTTCCCTTTCTTGGCAGCAACAGCCTTAACAGTACCTTGCTTAGAAACATCCAGAACAAGATTCCCTGTTCTTGTTCTCTTGATGCCCATTTTCTTAAGAGTGGTTCGGGAATAGTAACTTGAAGGTTGAAGACGGAAGGGGTCTTCATCCTCTGGAAAAACAACCTCAAGCTGCATAAATATCTTCATGAGTAGCAGATTGTAGGGAAAAGAGGTAGCCCGTGATGACACTACTTGAATCATCCTTCGAACAACAATGAAGCCAAGATTGAAGGGTGTCTTGAAGTAAATGGCAAACAGAACAAAAAACTCCATTGCACTGATTTCATCATGATGACCACCCTTAGGAACAATATTGTACCCAATCATTTGATGAAATAACCTGGCCCTTGCGATCAGGTGTTTACCTTTAATAGGATCAGGAGTATGATTGGGGTCATTAACTATAAGCCGTAGAAAGCTCTCACCATCAGATATACCAAAGAAAGGAAGCTCAGTGCCGGATACATATTTATAAGGGCAGCTATCCAAATGGGAGACTTCCAGAAGAGCATTAATGTACTGGGGAGTGATTTCTTTGTGTTTGTTATACACATAGCTCCTAATGATGGAGAAATCAGAGGTGAAACTAAGATTGGCGTAGAACATTTTGATGGCTTCCGGATAATAATAGGACTCTACATTAAACAGACGTAATAACCCGAGATCCTTCAAGGGTTCAATAATGTCCATCCCGGCTAAATCATCAAAATCAATCCCTCGACTGGGTATAAGAGATTTGAACTGATAATCTTCATGATAACTTACTTCTGCAGCTTTAGTGAGAAAGTAGAGAGAGGGCCACTCTTTTGCTCGGGGAATCACGCGTGGAGGACGAGCTGAAGTTTTGGCCTTCTTCTGAACCGGTTTGGAAACGGCGCGGGAAGATGAACCCTGAAACTCCATTGAAGGAATAGAACTTGCGAGAGAGAGAGAGAGAACTAGTAGGGCAGAGGATTTTCTGAAAGAGCGCGAAATGTGAAGCCTCTTTGAAAAGAAGCAGAGTTTAAATGGAAAAGGGCATTGCCCGACGAGATGGAGTCACACGTGTAAGACAGATTAACCCGATGGGTCACACGTGTCGGCAGATTAAAAATGCAAATGCATCTTCCGATGTCTACAGAAAAACACAGCTTCTTCCGATGATCTTCCGATAGACATGCATCTTCCGATGCCTATTGAAGAACACAGCATCTACCGATGCCTATTGAAGAACACAGCATCTACCGATGCCATCACAGAAGAAAATGCTCTAACACTCAGGATTTTCTAACAGAGGAATAAATTTAGTTTTTCTCAACCCGAATGAGGCCCAGCCTTATTCTAATATTATTGAATGTCTTTTCATCCAAAGGCTTAGTAAAGATGTCGGCCAATTGATCAACAGAATTGACAAATTCTAAAGATATATCATCTCTTTCAACATGATCACGGATGAAGTGATATCTTACATCAATATGTTTGGTTCTAGAATGCTGAATAGAATTTTTAGAAATGTTAATTGCACTGGTGTTATCACACCAAATAGGAATCCTATCATAAAACAGATTATAGTCTTCTAAGGTCTGTTTCATCCATAACATTTGTGCACAGCAACTGCCAGCAGCAATATATTCACTTTCTACAGTTGATAATGTAACAGAGTTCTGTTTCTTAGAATACCAGGAAACTAAAGATTCACCAAGGAACTGACAGGTTCCACTGGTGCTTTTCCTATCAACTAGACTACCAGCATAGTCAGAATCTGAGTATCCAATCAGATCGAAAGAAGTACCTTTAGGATACCATAATCCTAAGTCAGGTGTCCCACTTAAATATTTAAAAATCCTTTTGACAGCAGTTAAGTGAGATTCCTTAGGAGCAGCTTGAAATCTAGCACAAAGACAAACACTAAAGAGTATATCTGGCCTACTTGCAGTCAGATATAACAAAGAACCAATCATACCACGATATTTCTTAATATCCACATTTATTCCATGTTCATCTTTGTCCAATTTTGTTGTGGTACTCATGGGAGTTTTAGATGACTTAGCAGATTCTAATCCAAATTTCTTAAGGAGTTCCTTAATGTACTTTTCTTGACAGAAGAAAATTCCATCAGGAGATTGACTAATCTGGAATCCTAAGAAGAATTTTAACTCCCCCATCATACTCATTTCAAATTCACTTTGCATGAGGGAGGAAAACTCATTACACATATTGACATTAGTAGATCCAAAAATAATGTCATTAACATAAATTTGTACTAACAGAATATCCTTATCCTTTTGCATGGTAAATAGAGTTGAGTCGGTGTTACCCTTTTTGAAATTCCTTTCCTCAAGGAAGTTCCTCAACCTATCATACCAAGCTCTAGGAGCTTGCTTAAGTCTATAAAGAGCCTTCTTAAGCCTATACACATAATCAGGTTTTGCACAATCTTCAAATCCTAATGGCTGCTCTACATAAACTTCTTCCTGAATATAACCATTTAAGAAAGCACTCTTCACATCCATTTGGAAGAGTGTGAAGTTTTTGTAGCAAGCAAAGGCTAAGAGCATCCTGATTGACTCTAATCTAGCAATAGGTGCAAAGGTTTCCTCAAAATCTATTCCTTCTTCTTGATTATAACCTTTAGCAACAAGTCTAGCGTTATTTCTAACCACAATCCCATTTTCATCTAATTTGTTCTTGTAAACCCATTTAGTTCCAATAATGGGGTGATCCTTAGGCCTTGGAACAAGTTTCCATACCTTGCTCCTTTCAAATTGATTTAACTCTTCTTGCATGGCAAAGATCCAATTTTCATCACCCTCGGCTTCTTCAAATTTCTTAGGCTCTACTTGTGAAATGAATGCCACATTGGCACAGAGATTCCTAAGAGAAGCTCTAGTCTTAACTCCTAAAGAAGGATCACCCAAAACTTCATCTATTGGATGATTTTTGACATATTTCCAATCTTTAGGAAGAGCAGGATTTTCATCCTTGACAGGAACAATTTCTAGAGATGTAGAAGAAGGTTCTATTGGTTTTTCTACTTGAGGAGAAACACTTGGTTTTTCTAAGGAAAGAGAATCCAGTTGTTTATCCAAAATATCATCCTCATCCACATTGATTGTGGGTTGAGGAGACTCATCAAAGTTAACATGAACAGATTCCTCTACAACTAGTGTAATACCCAGCTTGTACGGATTTCAGATATAATATATTATATTCATATTTTATTATATAATGGCATTTTTGGTAATTATGTCAAATCAGGTCCGTTTTACAAAAAGAAAGCGTCATTACGATCCTAACGATTAATAGGAATTTTAGGGAAATTATGAGAATTTTCGGAGATTAAACACTATATTCCGAGCAATTAAGCTTTTCGTAATATGAAAGATGTTCTCGTAAAAATAGCAAACGAGTTCCAAATCGCGAGCGGACAGTTTTATTAAGTCCCGAATATTAAGCTGGACTTACGGGTGAAGTAAGGAGAATTGATGAAACCGATTAGCTAGACGATTAACGAACCGAATAATGAAACTTATATAAAATTTAGTGGAAGGGCAAAATCGTCATTTAGCGTTTAATTAATTATAACTTACTTAAAGGCAAAATGCCTTAACGATTTTCATTCAAAAATCGTTTTCCAGAAGCATTTCTTCTTTTCTCCCTCTCGGCTTCCCTCTCTGCCGACGGCGATTCTCCTCCGTTTTCTCTCCCGATCGTTTCTTTTTCTTCGTGATTTCTCCTCTAATCGACGTTCTAGGTATGAGCCTACAATCTTAGAGCTTTTATTTCGATATTTACGGCGTTTTAGGCAATTAGGGTTGCGATAGTTTTTTGTTAAAAACGCGAATTAGGGTCCGTAATTAATAGGTTAGCCGTGTTCAGTATATATAGCACGTATTTGACGTTATTGGACGAAGTTAAATCAATTTGTGAAAATGTTGAAATTAGGGATTTTCGAGAATTTTGGTGCTGAGCGTAAATTTCTCGAATAAATAGCTCAATGAATTGGATTAGAACTTTAGGAAAGTTTCCTTAGTTACAGTTTTGTGAATTTGGACGATCGATTGTTTAAACTCGTTTTAACATCGATATTGTGATTTGCTTCAGACAAACAACGCTCGTGGACGGAGCTTGAGCTGCTTTGGACACGAGGTAAGTTCTCGTGATCTTCTTTGGCCGAATTGGCCTACACTGTACGTCGAATGTTGTCTCGAGGAGTTTGGTGACGCACTAGTTTATATTGCTTTGGTTGGGTAGCTGGGTTTATTTGTTTTTATAGATTAAGTTTTACAGTCTTTGATGGTATACATTATTGCTTGTTTATTGTATGATATTGAACTGTTCACGCATCACTTGTTTTAAAGAAAAGCATGAAAATGAACTTCCGCACAGAGTTTTAAAGATAACGTAAAGCATAGCACTGGCCGAAAGGCGTATTGGCCGAAAGGCGTATTGGTCACGCGAGGTGGGGCTCAGGCACGGCTGTACGTGTTGTAAGCGTGCACCCCCCGCCTCTAGCTGGAAAGAGTAGTCCGTCCGCTGGATGAGCTCTCTCTGGTTAGAGGGATAGGATCTCAGTGACACCTATTGAGCATTGCATAGTAAGATAAAATAAAGCATGGTTTATCGAACTCATACGCACAACATGCATTGCATTTACGTAGAGCTTACTGGGATTTCATCTCATAGTGTATTGTATGGTGTAGGTGATCTAGATATCGAGGAACCAGTTGAGGATGGGATTCCTCCTCCTGAGGCATGAGTCCAGTTGACGGAGGATGGCTGCGGTGGTGTGCTGGCGCAGTCGAGGCTCATCTGACCCGTGGGGACGTATGCATAGGTTTTGAGGGTCTTTTTGGGATATTTTGGGTTTGTGAATTGTAAAGATATTTTAGGATGTTAAGTAATAACATTTATCTTGAAATTCTGGAACTGTTTGGGTGTATAGCGTTTTAAATGAGTTAGTAAACCTTATTTGAATTGTTTTAGGTTTGATAAGGGTATGCTCGATATTTAGGTATATCCACGCAGTTGGATTTCGCAAAGTCCGCTGTTAATTTAGTCGAGTTTAAGTTATAATTCTATTGATATTGAAGAGAAATTTGGTGTGAAAGATAGAGTTGATTTATTCTCTGGAATCGGATTCCAGAGAGCTTGAAATCATGTATTTGCTCTCTGGAATCCAATATTTCAGGGAGCACTTGTGAGAAAAGTGAGAAAGGAGAAAGAAATAGAAGGAGAAGAAGTGAAGCGATCGAAGAAGCAGGGGATCGCATAGGCGATCGCTGCATAAAGGGTGCAGCGATCGATCTCTGCAATTGCAGAGATCGATCGCTGGCTATGTGCAGCGATCGATCTCTGCAGTTGCAGAGTTCGATCGCTGCCTCTATTTGTCTCAGGTGACTGTTTTGCCCTCCCCTTTCTTTATTTGTTTTAATCAATTGTTTTTTTTTATATTTTAAATGTTTTAATAAATTAGTTTATAGTTGTTTTAAATGGTTTTAAATCTAGATTTTGATTTCCGATTTCGATTCTGGTTTCGATTTCGGTTTAGGTTCCGCCTAGAGTTTAATTCAAAATATGAGGTTAAAAAAAAAAAAAATTTATGGTACAGTATTAGGGTCGCTACAATTATGGTATCAGAGCCCCCGGGTTTTAAAATCGGTTCTGTAGACTGCTCGACTGCACAGCCACTACGCAGACATTCTTCATCAACTGTAAGTACGTTTATAGCTTTATTTGTTTTCTAGATTCTTAGAATATTTGTTTAATTTTTATATAGGAGTTTTATAATTATGGTGCGTCCACGAAATGACCGAGACGACAGAGATGATACAATCGATACTCTTAAGGACTTTATTGCCCAGCAGTCTCAGCATATGGAGAGACAGGCTCAGCAGATGGAGAGACAGTCTCAACAGCTGGGTACTTTGATTGACCAAGAGGGCGTTAGAGCCCGAGAGACAGCCGTTTCGCTTAACCGTGGGATGGAGAGATTTCAGAAGCTCCAGCCCCCAGTATTCAGCGGACAGTCTACGGATCCCACTTCAGCCGAGGAGTGGATTCGTACTATGGAGGACATGCTGGCGTATGCTAGCATAGAGGATGGAGAGAGGGTGGCGTTGGTGACTTACCACCTAGCTTTGGATGCCCGATTCTGGTGGGACACTGTGAAGACGACCACCGATGTGACTGTTATGGGCTGGGAGAGATTTAGAGAGTTGTTCTACGATAAATATTTCAGCCATACCGTTTGCGAGGCGAAGATGGTCGAGTTTATGCAGTTGCGGCAGACTGCTTCTATTGCCGAGTATGTGAGGAGGTTCGAGGCTCTTTCTCGATTTGCACCACGCCAGGTCAGCGTTAACGAGGATAAGGTACGCCGATTCTTACAGGGACTTAGCCAGGAGTTCCGGATGCGCCTTACGATATCTGGGGTACGACATGTATCCTATGATGAGATTGTAGCCAGGGCACTTGATATCGAGGCAGTTGATCAGAGTTCTGCCAGACCGAGGGAGCCATCTAAGGGCTTCTTCCATGAGATTCGACCTCAGTCTCTGAACCAAGGTTGGCAGCTGAGAGCACAGCCCCAGCAGCAGCAGCAGAGGGGTGTGAAGAGACCTCTAGAGGGAGGTAATGACCGGGGTAAGGGTAAGCAAGTACAGGTTGCTTCTCAGGTACCTGTTTGTCCTAAATGTCAGAAGGAACACTCTGGCCAGTGCAGGATGGGCACGAATGTATGTTATTGGTGTGGAGAGCCAGGCCATTTTGCTAAAGACTGCCCGAAGAGGGGGCGAGATCAATCAGGCAGTTATCAGAGGAGAGTTATGCCCAGGATCTTCGCTTTTATCGAGCCTGGTGATGTTGATAATGAGGATCAGCCTGCCGTGATAGCAGGTACGATATTGCTTACTGGCGTTCCTGTATTTTCTTTATTAGACACGGGGGCTACACATTCTTTTGTTTCCACAGATTGTGTGTCGAGATTGGGGCTTGCGCCTGAGTTAGCAGAATGCGAGTATAGTGTGATGCTACCTTCAGGAGAGCGTATGCAGTCTGGTCGTGTAGTCTAGGGCAACATTATCTCGATTGGGGACCGTACTCTCTATGCTCGCCTTATTGTTATGGGCATAGAGCATTATGACCTTATTTTGGGGATGGACTGGCTGTCACAGCATTTCGCCACCATCGACTGTCGATCCGGGATTGTCACCTTTCGACCTCCGGGTAAAGCTGATTTTTCTTATCAGGCGATGAGCAGATTGAGTAGCTCGCCTATCTCTTATTCCATGATGGTCAACGAGCAGTTTAAAGGTGCGTGCTCTATTTATTTGGCCTCTGTCTTTGATTGTCAGTTGCTCAGCGGATTGATGCCGAGCGACATTTCTATTGTCAGAGAGTTCTCTGGTATTTTCCTTGATGATCTTCCCAGATTACCGCCGGACCGGGAGATTGAGTTCACTATTGATGTGTATCCTAACTCCGCACCGAGGTTTAAGAACCCATATCGGTTGGCACCAGCAGAGTTGAGAGAGTTGAGGACTCAGCTGGATGAGCTGTTAGAGAAGGGATTTATTCGACCCAGTGTTTCACCCTGGGGTGCGCCCGTCCTGTTTGTCAAGAAGAAAGACGGGACCCTCAGGATGTGCATTGATTACAGAGAGCTGAATAAGCTCATAGTGAAGAATAAGTATCCACTGCCCCGGATTGACGACTTATTTGATCAGCTATAGGGTGCCCGAGTATTTTCCAGGATTGATCTACGCTCGGGTTACAATCAGCTGAAGGTCCGGATGGATGATATACCGAAGACGGCATTCCGAACGAGGTATGGGCATTATGAGTTCCTTGTCATGTCTTTTGGACTTACTAATGCCCCTGCAGCGTTTATGGACTTGATGAACCGTGTCTTCAAGGAGTATCTGGACAAGTTCGTGGTGGTTTTCATCGACGACATATTGATATACTCTAAGACGAAGGAAGAACACGAGGAGCATCTGAGGATTGTTCTGAGGACCCTATGTCAGCATCAGCTGTATCCAAAGTTTTCGAAGTGCGAGTTCTGGCTTGACAGAGTGAGCTTCCTTGCCATATTATATCACAGAACGGAGTTTCTGTGGATCCGAGCAAGATTCAGGTGGTCAGAGATTGGCCACAGCCGAAGAACGTACGTAAGGTGCGTGGATTTCTCGGGTTGGCCGGTTATTATCGGAAGTTTATAGAGGGATTCTCAAAGATCGCACTTCCTCTCTCTCGATTGACTCGGAAGAACGAGAGATTTATTTGGTCATCTGCTTGTGATGATAGTTTTATGGAGCTAAAGCAGAGGTTGACCACCGCTCCAGTACTGGCGCTACCTGTTGAAGGTGTCAGATTCAGTTATTATTGCGATGCATCGGGAGTGGGACTCGGTTGTGTATTGATGCAGGAGGGGAGAGTTATTTCTTATGTTTCTCGGCAGTTGAAGCCGTATGAGCAGAATTACCCTACGCACGACCTTGAGTTAGCAGCTGTGGTCTTCGCACTGAAGATGTGGAGGCATTATTTATATGGGCAGCAGTGCGAGGTATTTTCTGACCACAAGAGTCTGAAGTATTTATTTACGCAGAAGGAGCTGAACATGCGACAGAGACGATGGCTTGAGTTCGTCAAAGATTACGATTTTGATATCAAGTACCATCCAGGAAAGGCGAACAAGGTTGCTGATGCCTTGAGTAGAGTGCCTTCTGCGAGACAGCCTTCACTTGCAGCGATGTCGGTTACGCTGCGGTCCGAGATTGAGAGGTTTGACGTGGAGGTAATGGCAGAGTTGTCCAGTATGCTCGCCAACATTTCTCTCAGGCCGACTATTCTGGATCGTATACGCGAGGCTCAACAGAGTGATACGGAGTGTAGGGAGCTTCGATCGAGCATGACATTGGGAGACTCGTCAGATTTCCATTTATCGGATGATGGTATTCTGAAGTTTAGGCATAGGTGGTACGTGCCTAGCGACTAGGACCTGAAGAAGGAGATATTGGCCGAGGCACATTCTTTGGCATATTCTGTGCACCCGGGAAGTGCCAAGATGTATCGGGATTTGAAACAACACTTCTGGTGGCCGAACATGAAGAGGGAGGTTGCCAAGTATGTTGAGACCTGCCTAGTATGTCAGCGGGTAAAGGCAGAGCACCAGAGACCGGCCGGAACGTTATTGCCACTGCCGATTCCGGAGTGGAAGTGGGAGCAGATCTCCATGGATTTCATTGTGGGGCTCCCGAGGACTACGAGAGGCCATGACGGCATTTGGGTTATTGTGGACCGATTGACAAAGTCGGCCCACTTCTTATCTGTGAGGATGGCATCGTCTATGTATCAGCTCGCCGAGCTTTATGTGCAGGAGATTGTCAGACTGCATGGCGTGCCAGTTTCTATTGTCTCAGACAGAGATCCGAGATTTACCTCGAATTTCTGGAAGAGTCTGCACAAAGCCATGGGGACTCAGCTTAATTTCAGCACCGCATTTCATCCTCAGACTGATGGACAGACAGAGAGGATGAATCAGATTCTGGAGGATATGCTCAGAGCATGTGTGCTGGAGTTTCAGGGATCGTGGAGCAGGTAATTGCCACTGATCGAGTTCTCTTATAATAACAGCTTCCAGGCTACTATTGGCATGGCTCCGTATGAGGCGTTGTATGGTCGGAAGTGTAGATCTCCGTTGTATTGGGACGAGGTTGGCGAGGCCAGCATCATTGGTCCTGAGATCCTACAGCAGACGGCAGAGAAGATTGCCATCATTCGACAGCGTATAGAGGTAGCACAGAGCAGGCAGAAGAGCTATGCTGACACCAGACGGAGAGAGCTGGAGTTCGAGGAAGGCGATGAGGTCTATTTGAAAGTTTCTCCGTTCAAAGGCGTAGCGAGATTTGGAAGGAGGGGTAAGTTGAACCCTCGTTATGTGGGACCCTTTCCTATTCTGAAGAGGATCGGGAAGTTGGCGTATTGTGACGACCCCAACCCGATCAGGGCCGCCACGGACTGACCGTGACATAATCATTTCGTAAGCCCTCGTATTTTTCTCATAAACTTTTTCATTTTTACTTTAAACATAACCCAAAACCCTTAAACAAACTAACCCTAACGTAGCCTTAACTTTAAACTCTCGTAACCACGTAAATTTTTCTTTTTATATCACTCGTAACGTTTCGACTTCTAAACCATTAAATTGAAGTCTCGGATTGTTGAAATCCCTTAAAATCACTCATTCCTCGATCATCAAAACATGACACTAATCTAACCTACAATTTCGGACAAATTCGAGAAATCGAACTGCGTGGATCGCTCTAAAAATCGAGCGTATCCTTACCTGTAAAAAAATAACCCAAACAGTTCCAGTATGTTTCTAAAATTAAGACTCTACATTCTAAACAATCTACTACCACTACATATACATCAAAACTCGACTATTCATACATTTTCTATCAAAGCATCTAATCCATATACTTAAACATTTTTATAAACAAACCGACACGTAGACCTACTAACCAACAAGGCTAACTCACAACCATACGACATACATCATTCAAGCCATCGGATCATCAAGCCAAAACACACCCCGTCGCCACGAGCACCATCCGTCGACCACCTATTCTTTGTCATCAAGAGAAGCTCTCACCTTCACACCTGTCACCTACAACATACAATAACTACATTAAGCCTAATGCTTAGTAAGGAGCGTGCTAAACATAACATTACCTATATGCATGACATTTATAAAACATTTTCGTTTCGTAAAACATCTTTCTTTTTCCGTGAAAAACATTCATTTAGTCCCGTGAAAACATAGTCCCGTGAGAAACATAGTCCCGTGAGAAACATAGTCTCGTGAGAAACATCCATTTACTCCCGTGAGAAACATATCATTACTCCCGTGAGAACATACATCATTCACATAATCGTTCTTTCATTTAACTTTTCATAAAAACATGTTCATAAACAGTTCGAATGCACTTTACTAAAACATGATGCATGAGGAGACATACACGTAAGGAAAAGCCTATCACATGAGCACTAACATACACGTAAGGAAAACTTATCGAATGAACGCTATCTAAATCGCTAAGGCACTACTTAACTACCCGTCGTTCCTTAGCTACCCGTATGACCACTTTCTTCATAACAATCAACATTTTCAACATTGTACGACGTAGGGCCTTAGTGGCCGGAAAGCCTAACGCTCACTTACCTGGCGTCCGTAGTAAGCCGAGCACCGTCCAAAAGCCGTCTCCACCTAAAGCATTTCATAAATAAGGTACATTAAAATCAATCCCAATTAAACTAATTTCAAACTTAAACTAATCTCCTAATTTAGGAAATTCTTTCCTAAAATTTCCATTTTCTCATTCGGGCATAACTAAACTCTTATTTCCTTAAAAACATCTTAAACTACTATTTATAGCTTAATCTAACTAAACGGGCCACTATTTTGGGTTTGGTAAAAACCGACCCGAAACTTCGAACGCGCGTAACTTTTGCGTCGGTTATCGGAATCGAACGATTCCAGCGGCCACGTACTCCTCTAATAACCTATTTTAATCTGCCAAAAAGAATTTTAAAACAAACGACCGAAACTAGGTCAATTTATCAAAAACCCGAAACTGCCATTTTTCGGAAAATTCCCCTTTTTCGATTTTTCATCAAAACTCATCAATTTCTTCACCAATCTATCCTCCTAACATCCAATTAACATAAACTAACCTAAAATCGAAGTTTCCATTTAAGAAAACCCTAAGCCCTAATTCGAGCCTCACTGTTTTTCCCAAATCCGAGCTCCTCATTGCTCGGCAATCCTTGCCAGCACCGAGCTCGGCCAATTGACGTTTAAAGCGACCAAAAAGGGCCGGTGGACGGAGCTCAATCGAGCTTGCCACTGTCGGCCATGAACAGAACGAAAACAGGGAAGAACTCTACCTGTTTTCGGTCGGGTCTTGCGCGGAGAAGGCCGAACCGAGCTCTGGTTCAGCTCGCCGGCGTCTGCACGTCAGAATGGTGGTCGGAGCCGTGGTCGCCGTCGGAGGGTCGTCGCTGCTCGCCCTCGTCTCTCTCTCGGCGTCGGGAGTTCTCAGCAGAGGAATGGCTTCCTCGCGAAGCCATTCAAATTTTTGTATAAAAATTATAATTAGAAATTATAATTTTTATTTACTAAATTACTTAAATGCCCCTCCCTCAATTCTATGCTTAATTCTTTAATTAGTCTATTGATTCGGTTTCTCTGCAATTTCCTTATTTCTCCAAATATTCCAATTTAATCTTAGAGTTCTAACAAAACTCACCGTTCACGAAACGGACTTATTTTGCTATTTTTACGAATTAACATCCTAAAAGGGTAAAACGGGAACTCTAGCATTACTCTTTTCGATTTGGGTTTCTAAAATTTCACTTATTCCTCTAAAAATTCCCGTAAATTTCTAGGGCTCTAAAGAAACATCCCGCTCAAGAAAATACTTTAATTTGCCAATTACGAAAATTATCTAAGGAATTAGAAAATCCTAAAATCTGAAAATCCGGGTGTTACACGTATAGGCTGCAGCTTCCGGCTTCTATGGAGGGTATCCACGACGTATTTCATGTATCTATGCTTCGGAAGTGTTTGCGCGATCCGTTGCATATCGTGGAGGCTACAGAGATCGAGGTACAGCCTACCTTGAGCTATGAGGTGAGGCCGGTACGTATTTTGGAGACTTCCATCAAGATTTTGCGCAACAAAGAAATTCCGCTAGTTAAAGTTCTATGGCGGAATCATGAGGTGGAAGAAGCGACGTGGGAACGACAGCAGGATATGATGACTGGGTATCCTGATTTGTTTGTATGATTTAATTTTGTGGACAAAATTCTGAATAAGGAGGGTGGAATGTAATACCGAGCTTGTACGGATTTCAGATATAATATATTATATTCATATTTTGTTATATAATGGCATTTTTGGTAATTATGTCAAATCAGGTCCGTTTTACAAAAAGAAAGCGTCATTACGATCCTAACGATTAATAGGAATTTTAGGGAAATTATGGGAATTTTCGGAGATTAAACACTATATTCCGAGCAATTAAGCTTTTCGTAATATGAAAGACGTTCTCGTAAAAATAGCAAACGAGGTCCAAATTGCGAGCGGACAGTTTTATTAAGTCCCGAATATTAAGCTGGACTTACGGGTGAAGTAAGGAGAATTGATGAAACCGATTAGCTAGACGATTAACGAACCGAATGATGAAACTTATATAAAATTTAGTGGAAGGGCAAAATCGTCATTTAGCGTTTAATTAATTATAACTTACTTAAAGGCAAAATGCCTTAACGATTTTCATTCGAAAATCGTTTTCCAGAAGCATTTCTTCTTTTCTCCCTCTCGGCTTCCCTCTCTGCCGACAGCGATTCTCCTCCGTTTTCTCTCCCGATCGTTTCGTTTTCTTCGTAATTTCTCCTCTAATCGACGTTCTAGGTATGAGCCTACAATCTTAGAGCTTTTATTTCGATATTTACGGCGTTTTAGGCAATTAGGGTTTCGATAGTTTTTCGTTAAAAACGCGAATTAGGGTCCGTATATCAAGAACTATAAGCTTGGACAAATTTTGAGGACAAAATTTTAAATAAGGTGGATGGAATATAATATCCCGGCTTTTCGGGATATTATTATTTTAATATAAATGGCATTTTCATAAATATATCAAATAAAGCCCGTTTCACGAAAGGAAAGCGTCATTACGATCCTAACGATTAATAGGAATTTTAAGGAAATTATGAGAATTTTCGGAGTTTAGACGCTATATTACGAGTAAATGCATTTCTCGAAATATAAAGGACGTTTTAGTAAAAATAGTAAACGAGGTCCGTTTTGCAAACGGACAGTTTTAATAGATCCCAAATAATAAGTTGGACTTATTGGCAAAATAAGGAAATTTGGAGAAGTCGAATCTTTAACCGATTGACGAAACAAATAGAATTAAGTGCTAAGGGCAAAATGGTAATTCGCAAAATCAAAATTTATAAAAATTACAATTCCCTCTTCTCTCCCTCACTTTCTCTTTTTCTTCTCTGGAGTTCACGAACCAGAGAGCTTCTCACTCTCTGCCCGCCGACGATTCCACTTTCCGACCTCCGATCCGACCTCCGTTCGTTCCGTTTTCTTCACGATTTCTCCTCCTCTCGCTACCCTAGGTATGAATCTACGTTCTTAGAACGTTTATTTCAAGTTTTACGGAGTTTGAACAATTAGGGTTTCGATTAGGTTTTCGTAAAAATCGAGATTTAGGGTTCGAAATCAATAGGTTATCGTAGATTATGAACGTATAGAACGTAGTGGACGTTATTGGACGAAACTAGATTAATTTGTGAAAATGTTCGATTTCGTGAAATTTTGAGATTTAGAGAAAAACTCGTAATTTGGGATTTGAGTTGCCGAGCGTATATTGCTCGATAAAATAGCTCGATGAATTGGATTAAAACTTTAGGAAATGTTTTTAGTTAAGGTTTTGTTAATTTGGACGTTTAATAGCTTAATTCGGTTTTAACGGCAAATGTCATGTTTTGCCTCAGGCGAACGACTCTCGTTGACGAAGCTCGAGGCTCTGTGCGCGCAAGGTAAGTTCTCGTGACTTACTCTGGCCGATTTGCCTACACCGTACGTCGATGTCGCGTCGAGGATCATTGGAGTGTTGTTTGTTTATACGTTTTGGTTGGGTAGTTAGGTTAGTTGTCTATAGGTTTCGTTTATTTGTCTTGATGGTATGTATGTTGATTGCTTACTTTCTGCTTATTAACTGTTCATGCATCACGTATTTCAAATGTCATGAAAATGAATTTCCGCACGTGTTTTTAAGAAAAGAAACGAACCTCTATAATTAATCTACGTAATCTGTATCTGGTTACGCGAGGTGGGGCTCAGGCATGACTGTAGGGTTTGTGAGCATCTACCCCCCCTCTCTAGGTGGAAAGTGGTAGTTCGACCGCGGAATGTATCCTTTCCATTTAGAGAGCTGATATCTTGGTAACAATCTGTCTGCGACGTAATAAAATGAAATGAATGAATCTGAATCTGTATCTGTATCTGTATCTGTATCTGAATCTGAAATCTGCATGTTTTTCTGAATGGCATACGCACGCATGCATCTGCATTTACGAAGCTTACTGAGATTTCATTATCTCATATGTGTCTATATGGTGTAGGGGATAATGTAGGTGACATCGAGCCAGGTGAGGACGACGCTCCTCCTCCTGATTTATGAGGCAGTTGACGGAGAATGGCCCGTGGGAGCGTGCTGAGCAGTTGAGACGCGTTTTGACCCGTGGGGGAAGTATGTATAGATTTTAGGATTCTTTTGGGGAGGTTTTGGGCTGATGGTAAATTGTATAGAACATTTTAGACTGTTTGGTTCTGGTTAAAGCTTGATGTCTCTAATGTTTAGGTAAAATGTGTTTAAAACGTTTTGTCAAAGTTTTAAATTAAACATTATGAAATGCTTTGAAACGTTTTAGGTTGTTACGGATATGCTCGATTTTTAGAGCTATCCATGCAGTTGGATTTCGCCAAGTCCACTGTAAGTTGGATGAGTTTAGGATACGTTTTGATTAAGTTTAAGTAATAAGTGTCTGGTGTCCATGGAGAGGAAAATGTGTAAAGTATATGAAGGTTTGCTCTCTGGAATCGGATTCCAGAGAGCTTGTGAGCTTAAGAGTTCGCTCTCTTGTTTTGCTCTCTGGAAATTTTAGAGAGTTTGGAAGCTTCAGAAAAATGATGAGGCGATTGGACGCCAGAGGGTGTGGCGAAGGTTCGCTGTTCGCTGCAGCAGTGCTTCAATGCAGCGATCAATCGCTGCATGCTGCAACGACTGATCGCTGCAGCAATGCTGCAATGCAGCGATCATTCGTTGCATTAGGCAGTGATTGATCGCTGCCCCTTTCCTCGGCAGAAAGACAGAACTTCCCTCCCAGTCTTTAATTTTGGTTTAATTTGATTTTCATAAAATTATTGGTTGTTTTAAATTGTTTTAATTATTAATTATCCTGTTTAAAATGGTTTAAAGATTTGATTTTAACTCCGACTTCAGTTCCGATTTCAACTTCAGCTTAAGTTCTGCATAAAGTTTTATTTAAAGTATAAAAAAAATAGTACGGGAAATACGGGTACAATATTAGGGATGTTACACTGATGGGTGATAATATATGATGAAATGTATAGAAATTCATATTAGGGTGCTTGGTATCTGGATAATTTATAAACCGTGGTTTTGATGATTTTGATAGCTTCCGCTATGTGTGGACGGCTGTTGATGAAATAGATAGGATATTGATGTTTGATGTGTATTTGGATGAATATTGATGATTATGGATATTTTGATGAAATAGAATGGATTTTGGATGAGTTTTGATGTTCTGAAGGTAGGTTTATGGTTTTGAGTTGAAAGTGAAGTTTCGAGTCGGGATTTGATGAGGTTGAATGTTTGGTTTATGGATGGGGGTGGAATTGATATTGAATAAGTAGAGTTGGTTAAGTTTGGAAGTGATTGGAGGTGTTGATTATGTACAAAATGTAAAAATCGCTATTGCAAGGGGTCGACCGAACTTACAAAAAAATGCAACCCGATAGCAAAACTATTTTTGAAGTGTCAAACACTTAGACTAGGGGTCGACCGCTATTGCAAGGGGTCGACCGAACTTACAAAGGAATGCAACCCGAGAGCAAAACTGTTTTTGAAGTGTCAAACACTTAGACTAGGGGTCGACCGCTATTGCAAGGTGTCGACCGGTTTCAGTACAAACAAAAACAAGAACCTTTTTAGGGGTCAACCACTATTATGAAGTGTCGACCGAAAGCTCTGGGGGTCGACCAGAGTGCTTTTTATAGTGTTAAACTTGGGATTTTAGCTAATTTTATCTTGTAACGAGTCTTCCACGCACAGTAGTCTTCCGTCGAATGAGGTTAATTGTCTCTAAACAAGTGAGATTAAAGGATTGAAACCTTAGACGAGTCATTTTGGGTACGTTCTAAGTTAAAGCCAAAATGTCGATAGATATGGATAAAACGCCCGAGTCCATTCTCTAAGGAACGAAACAAAAGAAAACGATTGGTCAAAGGAACAAAATGAAAAGATTTAAGTGAGAATGGGCGAGGGAAACAATTAAGTTTAAAATTTTATGTCATTTTTAGAAATAATAATACGGGAAAATAAGGGTACAGTGTTAGGGTCGTTACATCTTCAGATGTCATGCTCATTCGATGCCTTTTACACTCCAAATCATCCTGTTGAGCTTCTCGTATTCTGTCCAAAATCGTCTGTCTAAGAGAAATTTTGGTGAATATGCTGGACAACTCTGCCACAATCTCCACATCAAATTTCTCATTCTCAAACCTCTACGTCACAAACATTGCTGCAAGCGAAGGCTTACTCGCAGTAGGCATCCTGCTCAAAGCATCAGCGACTTATTTGCCTTTTCCGGGTGGTATTTAATTTCGAAGTCATAATCTTTAACAAACTCCAACCACCTTCGCTGTCGCATATTAAGTTCTTTCTGCGTATACAAATACTTTAAGCTTCTGTGATCGGAGAACACCTTACACTGCTGCCCATACAGATAGTGTCTCCAAATTTTTAAAGAAAAGACAACCGCTGCAAGCTCAAGGTCGTGTGTCGGATAGTTTTGCTCATACAGCTTCAACTGCCGAGAAGCATAAGCGATGACTCTACCTTCCAGCATCAATACACACCCCAGTCCGATTCTTGAGGCGTCGTAGTAAATACTGAACTTATCACCCTCAACTGGCAGTGTCAGAACTGGAGCCGTAGTCAATCTCTGTTTCAGCTCCACAAAACTCTTTTCACATGCGGTCGACCATACAAACTTCTCATTTTTCCTCGTCAACCGGAATAGAGGGACTGCCATCTTTGAAAACCCCTCAATGAACTTCCTGTAACACCCGACAATTTCGACCAGGTGATTTTGTTAACCATTTTGATTGTCACCCTTTTATTAACCTTTATGATTTTAAATTTAATGTCTAGACATATTTATTACAAGTTGAGTGAAACTAGGTTGGGTGGCAGGTTTGTAATTAAATTGGATTTTAGTTAATATATATAGAAAATGGAAACCTTAAACCCCACTAAAACTTCACTGTAGCCGACACATTCCCTCTCAGTGATTTCTCTCTTCTCCAGAGCTCTCTCTCTCTCTCTGCCAGCTACAGCTCCTTTTGGCGAACAATTCTTCAGTCTCCACCCCAACGAATTCACACCCTAGGTAAGACTCGATAATGTAGTTGCTGGTTAACCATTTTGAGCTCTGTTTTTCAGCTAAGCTCTGTAGTTTCGGATTCTTCAATGACAGAGTTATTTTAGTGACATTTTAATCCACATTTAGTAATGGCTTTTCCAATTCGAATATGGACATTAAGATAATCGACTGTGTTCAGTTGCTAGGTTGAATCTGATTATTTTGAATCTGGAAACTGAATCCATGCACACAAGGTGCTGACTAGAAAACCTAAAAGTACAAATGTGTTAGATTCTAGGATAACTATTGGTTAGGACTTTTAGGATTTTGTTTAACTCTGTACTGTGATATGTTCTAGGTGAAGAAGATTGCAGAGAAGTGCTCTATTTGCTAAGGAAACCAGGTAAGTGAATGTGTAGGATTGCCCGACCATTAGGGTCCTACATCACAGGGGTGCTAGTTCGAAGTTGTCTTTCGATGTTTAAAGATTATTTGAGCTTTTGTCTGTTATATTACGATACTTGAACTGAAACAATGATCCTTGTTAGATGTATGACCTGTTCAGTGGAATGATGAACCAAGGGTATCCCTGCTCATGCATCACGAATGTTTCTCAAGCATATGAAAATGTTTTAACTGCATGTTTTCTCTCATGAATAAAATATGAATATGAAACCTATGCAACATGGATTATGAGAGGGTTGGGGGCGGTTTGGTGTATGTCACTGTCCAAAAGAGGGACAAAGAATACGACCTGCAAGGGACTATGTACACTTTCATTGTCGAACCCCCTTTACCGGCACAAATCCTCTCTTAATCCATACAATGTAAATGATGAATATGAATGATGAATATAAATGATGAATATGAATATGAAGATGAACAAGAACGAGAAAAGATTCATGAGCATGTGTTTCTTTAAACTGTGCATTCATGCATATGTGTTAGCATTGCATTCTTTACTAAGCATTAGACTTATAGTTTAAACCTTATGATGTAGGTGAAGAATTAACAGGTGAGGATTCCAAATTCAATGAGTAAGTCTAAGGCTGGTTGCTGGATGTGCTCAGGGTGACAGTGCGTGGCTAGAAAAGGTGATTATGACCCGTAGTTACTGCTCATGTGATGTCAGCAAGGATTACGAAAACTGAGATTAAAAGAGGACAAGTTTTCTCATGTCATTAGATACTAGAATATAACTGATACAATTTCTAAGTAGGATGAGATTTCTCTTAAGAGCGTCGTTTACCTGTTTTAGCTTCTGAGCTGGGGAATGATTTTGAGAATTTATATATATGTGATGGTCTGTTTTAATGAAGTCTTCCGCTATGTATACTCAGATTGAGTTTATGTTTAAGTCAGAGCAGGATTATATTGTCATGATGAGAGTGTGTATAAATTTGGATGTCCTCTATGGGTAAATGTCAAAGGTGTTTATCCTCCGATGGATGTTTTTTGTCAGTAGAAGTCGTTAATAAGTTAAGGTTTCCTGTCTTTAGGGTAAAGTCTATCGGATGATATGAGTAGTGTTGTTTTGATTGGATGAGTAGATCATCCGGCTGACGTCATCGGCTGGAGTAGTCTAAACATTGTCGTTTTGTGATGGGATGATGTGAGTAAAGATGAGTAATCGGATTATTTGAGTAGTGCTGTTTTGATCTGATGAGTAAATCATCCAGCTGACGACATCGGTAGGGGTAGTTTAAACTATGTCGTTTTATAATCGGATGATGCTGTTTATTTCATCTGATGAGTATATATAAGTTTTTTTCGTCTAGCGATCGGATGAAGTCTTAATGTGTCACGTGAGATACGCATGCCAATCGGATGATGGTTTTTATTTTATCGGATGATGTTGTCTATTCTATCGGGTGAGTGTATATAAGTTTTGTCGTTAGCGATCGGATTAAGTTTAATGTGGCACGTGGGATACACATGTTGATCGGTGGATGTCTGCAAATCCATGCATTCCCACGAACAATGAAGTCGTGAGGTCTGAGGGCACCCCCCTTCTGCCCGATCGTATTATGAAATCAATGTCTGAGTTTAGTCGCCCTGCTCTGCGACTAGTTATGCCGACAGTTTTATGGATGAGTCGAGTGTTGAAGAGTTAGTTTTGTCAGTTATGACAATGGTTTAAAGTTCTTTCAAAAAAAAAAAAAAACGTGTGTGCAGAGTGCATATTTAGAGTAAAAGTTCTACGAAAATAAGAATTAGTCTCGGCCCTTAACGGGGTCATGACAACTATGGTATCAAAGCAAAACCGGATTCTAAAATCGATTCTGTAGACTGCCTTCCAGCACAGACCGTCACATGAGCACACTCTAACAACTGTAAGTGTTTATGATTTCAGCAATGTCCTTAAGTTAAGATGCGTTTATGACTAATTGTCTAGGAATCCCAAGATGGTAAGAGGCCAACAGAGAGATGACAATGTGGATAGCAATACTATCGCCCAACTAACAGAGTTGGTCATTCGCCAATCCTGACAGATCGAGCAACTTGTAGCCACTAGGGAGGAACAAGGAAATTCTAGCACTAATGCAGCTAGAGATCATGGTGACAAGCGTTTCCATCGACTTCGACCTCCGACGTTTAATGGTCAAGTTTCGGATCCTGTTTATGCTGAGGAATGGGTCCGGAAGATGGAGGACATGTTCAAGTATGCAAAGGTGGATGAGAGAGATAAGGTAACGTGTGCTGTCTTCCACCTGGAATTGGATGCGAGGCATTGGTGGGACTCGATCCAGAGCACCGTGAATATAGGAGCTATGACCTGGGGAATGTTTAAGACTGCCTTCTATGACAATTACTTCAGCCGAGCTGTTTGGGCTAGCAAGAAGATGGAATTTATGCAGCTTCGTCAAACCGGTTCTATGACCGATTATATATGTAAGTTTGAGGCGTTATCTCAGTTTGCACCCCGTATGATAGAAGATGAGGAAGACAAGATCCACCAATTTGTTCATGGACTAAAACTAGGCTTGTATAGAGGAGTAAAGAGTGCGGGAATTCACAATGTGCCGTTTTCCGAGGTGGCAGCTAAGGCCTTTGAACTGGAAGAGGTTGAGGTAACATTACAAGAACAACGTGAGTAGTCGAAGAAGTTTACCAGAGAGGCTCAACCACCACCACGACAGAACGAGGGTTGGCAGCCACAGCAGAATAGGGGGCCTCAGCAACAGCAGAAAGGTGTGAAGAGACCTTTTAATCAGAACGATGACCAAGGAAAAGGGAAAAGACCACTGGCTCCCCTATGCCCCACCTGTCAGAAGAATCACCCTGGCGAATGCAAGTTACATTCTGGCCGCTATTATAGATGTAATAAGGTTAGACACATTGTCAGGGACTACCCCATGTCGCCGAACCCGAATAGAGCGAGGGTGACACCTAGAGTCTATGCCTTGATGGAAGATGAGGATGCAGTGCCACATACAGTCATAACAGGTACGATTACGATCTGTGGTATTTCTGCTTATACACTTATAGATACGGGAGCCACTCACTCGTTTGTGGCAACCTTGTTTGTACGTAAGCATAATTTAGAACCCTTGCCAGTCGAGAGGTCATTTTGTGTTATGTTACCGTCAGGAAAGTCTTTACATTCAGAACATGTAGTAAAAGGTGATATTGCGACCCTAGGAGATAAGAAGTTGTATGTAGAATTGATCGTAATTGACATGAGGAGATATGAAGTTATACTAGGAATGAATTGGTTATTCAGACATCATGCCACGATAAATTGTAGGTCTGGATTAGTTGAGTTCCTACCCCCGAATAGTGATCGGTATTTCTTCCAAGCTATTCCTAAAATAAGTAAAATGCCGATTGTATCCTCACTAGAAGCCCAGCGATTGTTGAAAGAGGGTTGTGAGAGTTTTCTAACTAGTATAATTGATGATCGGGTGAAAAGTAAGATAGAACTGCAAGATATTCCTATAGTCTGAGAGTTTCCAGAGGCATTCTTGGATGACTTGCTCGGTTTACCACCAGATAGAGAAATTGAGTTTGTAATTGATACATACCCCGAGGCATTACCTGTGTCTAAGAACTCCTACCGTATGGCACCTGTTGAGTTGAAGGAATTAAAAGTCCCACTATAGGAATTAGTAGACAAGGGATTTATACGCCTTAGTAGTTCTCCCTGAGGTGCACCTGTTTTATTCCTTAAGAAGAAAGATGGTTCTCTTAGAATGTGCATAGACTACAGAGAGCTAAACAAGTTGACAATTAAGAATAAATACCCTTTACCTTGAATTGATGATCTGTTTGACCAACTACAAGGAGCTAAGGTGTTTTGAAAGATTGACTTACGTTCGGGTTATTACCAACTGAAGGTTAAAGAGGGAGATATACCAAAGACAGCCTTCAGAACCCGCTATGGACACTATGAATTTCTTGTAATGTCGTTTGGATTGACAAATGCGCCTGCAGCTTTTATGGATTTGATGAATCGGGTGTTCCGAGAGTACTTAGACAAGTTTGTAATTGTGTTCATAGACGATATCTTAATTTACTCACGGACTGAAACTGACCATGCAGAGCATTTGAGAGTGGTTTTGACGATATTAAGACGGCAACAATTCTATGCCAAGTTGTCAAAATGTGAGTTCTGGCTGGATAAGGTCAATTTCTTAGGCCATGTCATTTCTGCTGAGGGCATATCAGTAGATCCAACCAAGATTTAGGCTGTTAAGGACTGGCCTTAGCTAAGGAATGTCAGTGAGGTCCGTAGTTTCCTTGGTCTGGCAGGTTATTATAGGAAGTTCATTAAGGGATTCTCTATGATAGTTAAGCCTTTAACTAATTTAACAAAGAAGGACACCAAATACTCTTGAACTGAAACTTGTGAAGATAACTTCCAGACACTTAAGCTGAAGTTGACGACAGCCCCTCTATTGACTCTCCTAACCGAAGAAGGGAAGTTTAGTGTTTACTGTGATGCATCCAAAGTTGGTCTGGGGTGTGTTTTGATGCAAGAAGGCAAGGTTGTGGTGTATGCCTCCAGACAGCTGAAGAGTTATGAGCAGAATTACCCCACTCATGATCTAGAATTGGCCGCGGTTGTTTTTGCTTTGAAGATTTGGAGACATTATTTGTATGCTCAACAGTGTGAGATGTTTTCTGACCATAAAAGTGTGAGGTACATTTTCACTCAAAAGGAATTGAATATGAGGCAAAGACGTTGGTTGGAGTTTGTTAAAGATTTTGACTTTGAGATCAAGTATCACCCGGGTAAGGCTAATGCCGTAGCTGACGCATTGAGTAGGATGTCAATGATAATGCAGCCAGCAGTGTCAACCATGTCTACACCTTTGAGGACGGAAGTTCAGAAGTTCGAATTGGAAATAGTTTCCGAATTGTCTGATTTACTTGCAGGAGTAACTATTCAACCAACCATCTTGGATATAATCAAAGGAGCACAACAAAAGGACTCGAAAGAGAACAGTAGTGTGATGAGCAAGTTAAAGGACGCCTCCTCTGAGTTTAGTCTCTCCAAGGATGGTATTCTAAGATTTAGAAATTGATGGTACATTCCAAGTGATGGAGAATTATGTAAATTGATCTTGGCCGAGGCACATTCGTCTCCCTTTTCTGTACATCCTGGTAGCACCAAGATGTATCGAGACTTGAAGTTAGTATAGTAGTGGCCAAACTTGAAGAGAGATGTTGCCAAATATGTGGAATCATGTTTGGTTTGCCAACAAGTCAAGGCAGAGCATCAACGTCCAGGAGGTGCCCTTCAACCCTTACCGATCCCCGAGTGGAAGTGGGAACACATTGCCATGGATTTTGTTGTGGGACTGCCTAAGACAACTAAAGGTCATGATAGCATTTGGATTGTAATTGACAGAATGACAAAGTCAGCTCATTTCCTACCAGTAAGGACAACCTACGCGATGGACCAGCTAGCTAATCTGTTCAGGAAATCATCAGATTACATGGTATTCCAGTGTCTATTGTCTCCGATCGTGATCCCAGGTTCACCTCACGCTTTTGGAAAAGTTTACAAGACATGCTAGGTACAAAGTTATCCTTTAGCACTGCTTTCCACCCGCAGACTGATGGACAATCTGAGAGGACTATTCAGATACTCGAGGATATGTTGAGAGCATGCGTGCTAGATTTCCAGACATCTTGGAGCCGACATCTGCCCTTGGTTGAATTCTCCTACAACAACAGTTACAAGTCCACCATCGGTATGGCACCATATGAAGCACTGTATGGCAGAAAATGTAGATCACCTTTATATTGGGACGAAGTTGGTGAAGCAAAACTCCTAGGACCTGAGATTTTGCAGCAGATGTCAGATAAGATTTCCATTATTAGGAGGAGAATGATGACTGCACAAAGCCGACAGAAGAGTTATGCAGACCAAAGAAGGAGAAACCTTGAGTTTGCTGTCGGAGACGAGGTTTTCTTAAAAGTTTCACCATTCAAGGGAGTTTTAAGATTTGGCAAGAAGGGAAAGCTTAATCCGCGATTTATTGGACCATTCCCTGTCCTGGCCAGAATCGGCAGTACAACTTATAGATTACAACTACCTCCAACATTGGATAATGTTCATAATGTCTTTCATGTGTCAATGTTAAGGAAATGTATACGTGATCCGACACATGTTATTGAACCAACTGAAATCGATATCAAGTCGATGCTAATGTATGAAGAGAAACATGTAAGGATTATGGAATCTGTAACTAAGATTCTGCGGAACAAAGAGATCCCACTGGTAAAAGTTTTGTGGACCAATCATGGCATTGAAGAAGCCACTTGGGAGCGACAGCATGACATGTTGGACAAATATCCAGAGCTCTTTGTTTGATCAATTTTCGAGGACGAAAATTTTGTTTAAAGAGGGGTGGATGTAACACCCGACAATTTCGGCCAGGTGATTTTCTTAACCATTTTGATTGTCACCCTTTTATTAACCTTTATGATTTTAAATTTAATGTCAAGACATATTTATTACAAGTTAAGTGAAACTAGGTTGGGTGGCAAGTTTGTAATTAAGTTGGATTTTAGTTAATATATATAGAAAATGGAAACCTTAAACCTCAATAAAACCTCACTGTAGCCGACACATTCACTCTTGGCAATTTCTCTCTTCTCCAGAGCTCTCTCTCTCTCTGCCAGCTACAACTCCTTTTGGCTACCGATTCTTTAGTCTCCACCCTGACGAATTCACACTCTAGGTAAGACTCGATAATGTAGTTGCTGATTAACCATTTTGAGCTCTGTTTTTTAGCTAAGCTCTGTAGTTTCGGATTCTTCAATGGCAGAGTTATTTTAGTGAAATTTTAATCCGCATTTAGTAATGCTTTTCCAATTTGAATCTGGACATTAAGATAATCGACTGTGTTCAGCTGCTAGGTTGAATCTGATTATTTTGAATCTGGAAAGTGAATCCACGCACACAAGGTGCTCACTAGAGAACCTAGAAGTACAAATGTGTTAGATTCTAGGATAACTATTGGTTAAGACTTTTAGGATTTTGTTTAACTCTGTAATGTGAAATATTCTAGGTGAAGAAGATTGCAGAGAAGTGCCCTATTTGCTAAGGAAACCAGGTAAGTGAATATGTAGGATTGCCCGGCCATTAGGGTCCTACATCACAGGGGTGCTAGTTAGAAGTTATCTTTCGATGTTTAAAGATTATCTGAGCGTTTGTCTATTAGTTACGATACTTAAACTGAAACAATGATCCTTGTTAGATGTATGACCTGTTCAGTGGAATGATGAACCAAGGGTATCCCTGCTCATGCATCACGAATGTTTCTCAAGCATATGAAAATGTTTTAACTGCATGTTTTCTCTCATGAATAAAATATGAATATGAAACCTATGCAACATGGATTATGAGAGGGTTGTGGGCAGTTTGGCGTATGTCACTGTCCAAAAGAGGGACCAAGAATACGACCCGCAAGAGAATATGTACACTTTCACTGTCGAACCCCTTTACCGGCACAAATCCTGTCTTAATCCATACAATGTAAATGATGAATATGAATGATGAATATAAACGATGAATATGAATATGAATATGAACAAGAACGAGAAAAGATTCATGAGCATGTGTTTCTTTAAACTGTGCATTCATGCATATGTGTTAGCATTGCATTCCTTACTAATCATTAGGCTTATAGTTTAAACCTTATGATGTAGGTGAAGAATTAACAGGTGAGGATTCCAAATTCAATGAGGAAGTCTAAGGCTGGTTGCTGGATATGCTCAGGGTGACAGTGCGTGGCTGGAAAAGGCGATTATGACCCGTGGTTACTGCTCATGTGATGTCAGTAAGGATTACGAAAACTGAGATTAAAATAGGACGAGTTTTCTCATGTCATTAGATACTAGAATATGACTGATACAATTTCTAAGTAGGATGAGATTTCTCTTAAGAGCGTCATTTACCTGTTTTAGCTTCTGAGCTAGGGAATGATTTTGAGAATTTATATATATGTGATGGTCTGTTTTAATGAAGTCTTCCGCTATGTATACTCAGATTGAGATTATGTTTAAGTCAGAGCAGGATTATATTGTCATGATGAAAGTGTGTATAAATTTGGATGTCCTCTATGGGTAAATGTCAAAGGTGTTTGCCCACCGATGGATGTTTTCTGTCAGTAAAAGTCGTTAATAAGTTAAGGTTTCCTGTCTTTAGGGTAAAGTCTATTGGATGATGTAAGTAGTGTTGTTTTGATTGGATGAGTAGATCATCCGGCTGACGTCATCGGCTGGAGTAGTCTAAACATTGTCGTTTTGTGATGGGATGATGTGAGTAAAGATGAGTAATCGGATTATTTGAGTAGTGCTGTTTTGATCGGATGAGTAAATCATCCGACTGACGTCATCGGTAGGAGTAGTTTAAACTATGTCGTTTTATAATCAAATGATGCTGTTTATTTCATCAGATGAGTGTATATAAGTTTTTGTCGTCTAGCGATCGGATGAAGTCTTAATGTGTCACGTGAGATACGCATGTCAATCGGATGATGTTGTTTATCCTATTGGATGATGTTGTCTATTCTATCGGGTGAGTGTATACAAGTTTTTTCGTTAGCGATCAGATTAAGTTTAATGTGGCACGTGGGATACACATGTTGATCGGTGGATGTTTGAAAATCCATGCAGCCCCGCGAACGATGAAGTCGTGAGGTCTGAGGGCACCCCCCTTCTGTCCGATCGTATTATGAAATAAATGTCTGAGTTTAGTCGCCCTGCTTTGCGACTAGTTATGCCGACAGTTTTATGAATGAGTCGATTGTTGAAGAGTTAGTTTCGTCAGTTATGACAATGGTATAAAGTTCTTTAAAAAAAAAAAAAACGTGTGTGCAGAGAGCATATTTAGAGTAAAAGTTCTACGTAAATAAGAATTAGTCTCGGCCCTTAACGGTGTCGTGACACTTCCTGTAATATCCAGCCAAGCCGAGAAATCCTCGTACCTCTCGCACATTTTTAGGCTGTGGCCAATCCCTGACAACTTCAATCTTTGTCGGATCTACCGAAATTCCCTCGTGAGATATGATATGGCCGAGAAAACTAATCCAATCAAGCCAAAACTCACACTTAGAGAACTTCGGATACAATTGATGTTGGCACAGAATTCTCAGAACAATTCACAAATGCTCCTCGTGCTCTTCTTTTGTCTTTGAATAGATCAATATGTCATCAATGAAGATGACGACAAACTTGTCTAAATACTCCTTAAACACACGGTTCATCAAGTCCATAAACGCTGCAGGAGCATTCGTAAGTCCAAAAGACATCACAATAAATTCGTAATGTCCATACCTTGTTCGGAAGGCCATTTTCTGAACATCCTCTCTCCGGACCTTCAACTGATAATAACTCGAGCGTAGGTCAATCCTCGAAAACACTCGGGCACCCTGCAGTTGATCAAACAGGTCGTCAATCTGGGGCAGTGGATACTTATTCTTCACCGTTAACTTATCCAACTCTCTATAATCGACGCACATTCGGAGAGTTCCGTCTTTCTTTTTGACAAACAAAACTGGCGCACCCCAAGGAGAGAAACTGGGTCGAATGAACCCCTTGTCTAACAACTTTTCCAACTGAGACTTTAGCTTCTTTAATTCAGCAGGTGCCAGTCTGTAAGGATTCTTTGACACAGTGCAGAGCCTGGATACACATCAATCACAAACTCAATCTCTCTGTCCGGCGGTAATCTGGGAAGATCATCGAGAAAGATCTCAGAAAATTCTCTAACCACTGGAAGGTCCTCTAGTTTTACCTCGCTGAGCAACCGAGTATCAATAACGGTAGCCAGATAAACAGAGCATTCGCCCTTAAACTGCTCTTGAACCTTCATAGAATAAGAAATAGGTGACCAACTTGACCTATTTAATGCTTGATATGAGAACTCTTCCTTATCCGGAGGCTGAAAAGTTACCAACCTGGATCGACAGTCAATGGTGGCAAAGTGACGTGAAACCAATCCATTCCCAGAATTAGATCGTACCGCTCTATGCCCATAACTATCAACTGGGCATAAATGGTGTTGTTCCCTATAGAGACGACATTGCCCTGAAAGATGTGATCTGACTGCATAAACTCCCCTGAAGGCAGCATTACGTGATATTCGTACTCTGTTAACTCAGGCACAATCTTCAGTTTAGCTACGCATGCAGTAGAAATAAACGAGTGCGTAGAACCCGTGTCTATTAATGAAAATACGACTACTCTTGCGACCAAAATAGTACCTGCTATAACGGAGGGCTGAGCCTCATCGTCAACATCACCGGGCTCGATAAACGCAAATATTCTCGGGGCCACCCATCTTTGATCGGTAGTCGCCCTTGGACAGTTCTGAGCAAAATGACCTACCTCTCCACATCTGTAACAATTGTTCGTGCCCAATCGGCAAGGGCCGTAATGTTCCTTCTGGCATTTAGGACAAATAGGCTTTTGAGTAGCCCTTTGGACTTGCTTCCCCTTTCCTTGGTCACCTGTACCATCATAAGGCCTCTTTGCACCCCTTTGTTGTTGTTGTGGCTGTCCCCTCGGTTGCCAGCCCTTGTTCTGAGGCCGTGGCTGTATCTCCCGAAAGAACCCTCTAGCTGGCTCCCTCGATTTGTCAAAAGTCTGTTCGGCGGCCTCAATGTCTAGCGCTCTCGCTATAATCTCAGTATAGGGCACATTCCGCACCCCTGATATAATGACACTTTTTCTGATCCCCTGATTTAGCCCTTGCATAAACCGACGCACCTTGTCCTCATCAACAATGACCCGGTGTGGTGCGAACCGGGACAGGGCCTCAAACGTTCTGACGTACTCGACAACTGAGCTAGCCTGTCTCAATTGCATGAACTCCATCATTTTTGTCTCCCGTACCGTATGGCTAAAATATTTGTCATAAAATATGGTTTTAAACCGCTCCCAGCTCATCCCGGTCACATCTATGGTCGCCTTGATCGTATCCCACCAGAAACAGGCATCTAGTGCCAAGTGATAGGCAACGAACGCGACTTTCTTCCCATCCCCTATGCTCGCGTATGCCAGCATATCCTTCATAGTTCGAATCCACTCCTAAGCTAAAGAGGGATTCGACGATTGTCCATTGAACACAAGGGGTTGTAATTTCTGAAACCTCTCCATTCTCCGATTACTAGGAGTTGCCACCTCCTGAGCTCTATTGCCCTCTCGGTTAATCAGCGTATCGAGCTGTTGGGACTGTCTTTCCATATGTTGAACCTGTCGTTCTAAGTGTTGAGACTGTTGGGTAAGGTTTTGAGACTGTTGGGCAATAATTTTCTTGAGTTGGTTTATGGCGTCGTCTCTCAAGTTTCTATCATTTCCTTTTCGCACCATTTTGCTAACCTATAAAAATTAAAGACAACAATTCTAAGAAATCAAAACAAAAAAAGCATATAACGTACTTACAGTTGAAGAAGCATGTCCGTGTAGTGGCTTGCGCAGTCGAGCAATCTACAGAACCGTTTTTAACACTGTACCCTTAACTTCCCCGTATTATTTTATTTTATTTTTTTATCCCTATAAACTTTAAGTTTATTATTAAAGTGGAAAACCATTTGAAAATCCTTTAATAAAACGTATTTAAAGTAAAGAAAACTAAAGAAAACATTTAAATAAAACCATTAAAACAATAAAAGAAGAATCGGCCAAGCAGAAGAGAGGGCAAGAAGGGCCCAAGCCCAAAATTTTCCCTGTTCACATCTACCGCTCACCTCCACTGTTCACTTCTACCGCTCACATCCACTGTACACTTCTACCGCTCACATCCACCGCTCAACTTCTACCAAGCCACATCCACCGCTGATCACATCCACTGCTCATATCACTGTACACTTCTACCGCTCACTTCTGCCAAGCCACATCCACCGCTGATCACATCCACCGCTCATATCACTGTACACTTCTACCGCTCACATCCACAGCTCAATAGTAACCAAACACATCTACCGATTGACTTTGACCAAACATTTATATAAACTTCTGCCGATCACAAAACGACAGAATCTACTGCATACATCTACCGCTTACATCAAACACATCCACCGCTCAACAGTAACCTAACACATCTACCGATTGATTTTGACCAAACACTTATATAAATTTCTGTCGATTACAAAAAGATAGAATCTACTACTTACATCTACCGCTTACATCAAACACATCCACCGCTCAACAGTAACCTAACACATCTACCGATTGACTTTGACCAAACACTTAACCGAAACCCATACAATTTCCCCCTGTACTTACACACCATTCACTCAGAACTTCTAAAATATTAAACATAACATTCTCCATTTCCAGAAACATCAAAATGAACATTATATACATATATGTTCACGAACTATCCATAATACACATCCAAACATCAAATATTAACTATCCAGAAGCCAAGCATCCAAAAAATGTTTCTAACTATACAAATATTATCTAATCCACCATCAGTGATAAACATCCCAAAATGTTCCCAAGATGTTTACTTACATCCCCATGGGTCAAAAGCGCACCGACTGCCCAACACACTCCCACATGCCATCTTTCTTCAACAGATCATTCCTCGAGTGGAGGGATCTTGTCCTCACCTGTATCAAGATCACCTACACCATAAAGACACCTATGAGACAAAAATCTCAGTAAATTCTACGTAATTGCCAATGCATGATCGTGTATGCTCAATGCTATGAAAACCGTCCATGTCATTTCATATTTCAGTACGTGTCAGTCTATGGTTATCGGAAATGCTCGACAGATGGATAGGGCACGTCAAGCGGTTAGACTGTAACACCCAAGAAATGTTGATATTTTAATCAATTTTAGAGTTTCTATTTCGTTGAAATAATAAAATAAGTCCAAATGGCGAACAGGAAGTTTCGTTAGAGCCCTAAGAATAAATAGGAATATTTGGTGAAGTAAAATAATTCTGGAGAAATTAAATCGAAGGATGAAATAACGATTTGAGCTAAGGAAATATAAGAAGGGGCATTTAGGTAATTGTGGAAGTTAAAATGTTGATAAAAATACAAAACTCTCTCTCTCTTCCTCACTTCTCCTCTACGCACGAAACCTCTCCCTTTTCTCTCTATTTTGGCGATTTCCTCTCCTCCATCGCCATTCCTCCAACGCCGACGATTCCTTCCGTTTCCGACGAGTTTCTCTCCTATTTTCTTCAACAAATCAACCCTCCAAGTAAGCTCTATACTATGGTCATGTTTGTAGTCGTTTTGAGTTTTGTTTTGAGTTAGGGTTTGTAAAGAAAATTAGGGGTTTTGTTAGAAATCATTAGGGTTGTTTATTTGTTACTCATTGATGATATATTTATGATTTTTGAAGTTGTTGGAGTTGATTAGTGATGTTAATGTGAGATCTAGGTTGTTGAAAAGGTTGTTGAAAGACATTAATGGAGTTTTTAAGCTTGTGAACACCAAGTGTTTGATGAAATGCCTAAAAGAAAAGGATTGGAGTGTGTAGAAGGATTTGTCCTAGCTAGAGAAGTCGATTATTTAGATTTGATGCTTGAAAATCGATATTAATGATGTGATGTTAAATGCTCTAGGTAACTAAAGCTCAACGGACGGTGCTCGGCATATTTAGGACGCCAGGTAAGTGAGCGTTAGGCTTTCTGGCCACTAAGGTCCTACGTCGTACAATGTTGAAAATGTTGCTTGTTATGAAGAAAGTGGTCATACGGGTAGCTAAGGAACGACGGGTAGTTAAGTAGTGCCTTAGCGATTTAGGTAGCGTTCATTCGATAAGTTTTCCTTACGTGTATGTTAGTGCTCATGTGATAGGTTTTCTTACGTGTATGTCTCCTCATGCATCATGTTTAGTAAAATGCATATGAACGGTTTATGAACATGATTTTATGAAAAGATTAAATGAAAGAACGATGAATGTTTCTCACGGGAGTATACGAATGTTTCTCACGGGAGTATATGAATGTTTCTCACGGGAGTATATGAATGTTTCTCACGGGAGTATACGAATGTTTCTCACGGGAGTATATGAATGTTTCTCACGGGAGTATATGAATGTTCCTCACGGGAGTATATGAATGTTTCTCACGGGACCAAATGAATGTTTTTCACTGGATAAGAAAAAGGTTTTAAACGAAACGGTTTTACAAATGTCATGCATATATGTGATGTTATGTCTAGTATGCTCCTTACTAAGTATTAGGCTTAACGTAGTTATTGTATGATGTAGGTGACGAGAACGAAGGTGAGGAACCACCTTACGATGATCAAGTGTAGCGGTCGATGGGCGGAGCTCACGGCGGCGGCTTGTGTTTTGGCTAGGCAGGGCTACTCACGGTTAGAGGTTTTTGAGGGTCTTTAGTGACGTTTTTGAGTTAATGGTAAATTGTACAGATTTTGTAAATGTTTAGATACGTTACTAGGATGTTTGGAGACTGTATGGATAACGTAAAAGGTTTCGTAAAATGTTTTGTGGTGTTTCTGATATTTTAAAACAGGTAGGAATGTTAAACTTTTAATCGGAACCACGTGGTTTGTTTTTATGAAAATCAGTTATAATTTAAGGTGATTTGTGTTGTGTTAGGGGTTTGGATAAAGGTTAAGTTTGAAGTATGTTTTATGGATGTAGGTAACGAAAGGTGTGAAGAAAGTGTGAGAAAGGAGGAAGGATTGATAAGTGTTATGTTTTTAGAGTGTTATAGTGTTGTTAGTTTTGTGTTAAAAATCGTGAAGTGCAGGGGTGAAGTGAAGAGAACGAAGGAAGAAGAAAAGGGGAGGATGAACCGCACTCTCTGGAGGAATTCCAGAGAGTGTGGCGATTGCTCGCCTCTGGGAGGCGAGCAATCGCCTCCTCCTCTGCCTGGCAGGCGACTGCTGGGCGTGGCAAATCGCCAGGAGGCGATTGCTCACTAGGAGCAATCGCCTGCCAGCAATTGCTCACCAGGAGCAATCGCTGGCTGGCGAGTAATCACCAGATTTCTGGCGATTACTCGCCACCTGTTCTGGCCATTTTATAAAAAAAAAAAAGAAAATGTTTTATTAATTGTTTTCTTTTATTATTTAATTGATTTAATTGTTTAAATTTTATATGTTTTAGTAATTGTTTTAAATGAACTCCGATTTCAACTTCGATTGGGATTTTCCACCTTAAGTACAGTTAAAGTAAAAGATTTCAAAAAATAATAATAATAATAATAAATAAATAAATAAATATTTCACTAGGATACGGGATAGGGTCGCGACAGTTATGGTATCAGAGAGATAGAGTTTTAAAAGCGATTTTGTGACGTGCCTGCCAAACACACCGCCGTACGAGGACTCTCCATCGACTGTAAGTGTTTAAGTTTAAGTATGATTCCTAGATGTTTATTGTTTTATGTTTTCTAATATGTTTAGGAACGAGAAAATGCCGAGAGCACCTAGACCGCCTTAAGAAAATCCTATGAATCAATTCATGAATATATTGCAACAACAGTCAGAGCAGATCGGACTTTTGCTAAATCGAGAGGGAAATGGAAATGGACAAGGAAGTAATTCACAGGATCTAGGTGTAGCGGGGTTCAGACGGCTCAGGCCCCCTACCTTCGATGGTCAGTCTCCGGATCCCACAAGTGCCGAACAGTGGGTTCGAAAAATAGAGAGCATGTTTGCCTATGCAAAGGTGGAGGAGGCCGATAAAGTGACGTGTGCATCGTTTAATTTAGAGAAGGATGCGATGTTTTGGTGGGATACAATTAAAGCGACTACCGATGTGGGAGTTATGCGATGGGAAAGGTTCAAAACTGTGTTCTATAACAAGTACTTCAGTCGCACTCTTCGGGCCAGTAAAAAGGTGGAGTTTATGCAACTACGCCAAACAGGGTTGGTAGCTGAATATGTACGAAGGTTTGATGCACTATCTCGATATGCGGGGTATATGGTTTATGAGGAGGAAGATAAGATTCACCAGTTCATACAAGGTTTGAAGCTGGAAATTCAGAAAGGTGTGATGACGGTGGATGATGAGGATGTACCCTACCATAAGATAGTGGAAAGAGCCCTTGGACTTGATGATATAGAAATGAAGCTTCAACGACAAAGAGAAGCATCGAGGAGGTTTAGAGATGGACGACCACAACAACAAAGTCAAGGTTGGCAACCACAAGCGCAACGTGGTGTCAAACGAGCCAATGAGACGCCGAGACTTCAAGATAAGGGGAAACGTCCGCAAGGGGCGTCGCAAGCTCCTACATGCCCTATTTGTTCAAAGAACCATTACGGGGAGTGCAAACTTCGTAGTGGACGATGTTTTCGGTGTGACCAAGTGGGCCACAAGGCTGCCGATTGTCTGGAGCCGAATAGGAAGCCACTGGGTGGTCCCTCCCGGATCTTTTCTCTGATTGAGGCCGAGGAAGCTGCTCAGCCTTCAGTTGTTACAGGTACTATTCTAGTTTGTGGAAACACGGCTCATGTTCTGATTGACACTGGGGCAACCCATTTCTTCATAGCACATAATTATGTAGTTAAGTGGAAGTTAAATGTCGTCCCAGCTGATCATAGATATAGTGTAATGTTGCCTTCCGGAGAGTATCTACACTCAGATCGAGCGATTGAGGGTGAAGTCATATCTGTTGGTGGTAGGCAGTTGTATGCAAACCTGATTGTCATATGTATGAAGGGGTATGATGTAATTCTGGGCATGGATTGGTTGTTCAGGCACTACGCCACAATCAATTGCAGGTCGGGAATGGTAGGTTTTAGACCTCCGAATGGGGAAGTTATGATTTTCCAGTGACTCTCAGATCAGGTGATATGCCTCTGGTTTTGTCGATGAGTGCGCGGTACTCCACAAAGCCTCAATGTTTTAATTTTGTGGCGAGTATCGTGGATGTAAGAAAATGGGAAGAATCAAGGCTGAATAACATGACAGTGGAAGAAAATATTGCTGAAGTATTCCTCGACGAGTTACCCAGCTTGCCTGTAAGTGCTTTGAACTCGATGAAGCACGGATGCTTTGGGTTTATAGCGAACGTGTTGGAAGTAAGCAAGCAAGAGAAGTTGAAGTTGTGTGACATTCCAGTTGTTAGAGACTTTGCGGAGGTATTCCTAGACGAGTTGCCTGGCTTGCCTCCGGATCGATAAATGGAGTTCACAATAGAGATTATTCCTGGTTCGGCGCCAGTGTCCAAGAATCCTTACAGGATGGCGCCAGTTGAACTTAGGGAGTTGCAGGCCCAGTTGAAAGAGCTAACAGATAAGGGCTTTGTCCGACCGAGCGTTTCTCCATGGGGCGCTCCGGTTTTGTTTGTAAAGAAGAAAGATGGCTCCTTAAGAATGTGCGTGGATTACCGCGAATTGAATAAGCTGACTATAAAGAACAAGTACCCATTACCGAGGATAGATGATCTGTTTGACCAGTTGCAAGGGGCCACGGTGTTTTCTAAGATCGATTTGCGTTCCGGGTACTATCAGTTGAAGATTAGAGCTGAGGATGTACCAAAGACGGCTTTCAGAACGCGTTATGGGCACTACGAGTTTATGGTTATGTCGTTCGGCTTGACCAATGCCCCGGCCGCGTTTATGGACCTCATGGATAGAGTGTTCCGGGAATTCTTGGATAAGTTCGTGATAGTATTCATTGATGACATCTTAGTATATTCCCGAAACAACGAAGAGCATGCAGAGCACTTAAGGGCAGTTATGACTACTTTGAAGCGACACCAGTTGTATGCTAAGCTCTCTAAGTGCGAATTCTGGTTGGGCCAAGTAAATTTCTTAGGCCACGTGATATCAAGAGAAAGAGTTTCGGTGGACCCGGCCAAGATTCAAGTAGTAAAAGAATGGCCTCGACCGAAGAATGCAAGTGATGTGCGGAGTTTCGTTGGCCTAGCAGGGTATTATCGGAAATTCATTCAAGGGTTCTCGGTAATTGCTAAGCCTTTGACGAACTTGACAAAGAAAGAAGTGAAGTACGAATGGACTAAGGCGTGTGAAGAAAGCTTTCAGACCTTGAAGTGGAAGTTGACCACAGCGCCTTTACTGACCCTACCAGTGGAGAATGGGGTCTATTGTATTTACTGTGACGCGTCCAAAGTTGGATTGGGATGCGTGTTGATGCATGAAGGAAAGGTCATTGCCTATGCTTCGAGGCAATTGAAAGGTTATGAAGAAAACTACCCAACGCACGATTTAGAACTGGCAGCGGTAGTATTCGCGTTAAAGATATGGAGACACTACCTCTATGGGCAGAAATGTGAAGTGTTTTCCGACCACAAAAGTTTAAAATACCTATTTACACAGAAAGATTTGAATATGAGACAGAGGAGATGACTCGAATTTGTGAAAGACTACGACTTTGAAATCAAATATCATCCTGGAAAGGCGAATATAGTGGCAGATGCTTTGAGCAGGATGCCGAGAACAGAGGAGTCGGTTGCTTTCAGTATGTCAGCTTCGTTGAGAAAGGAGATGCAAGGGTTTGAACTCGAGATAGTTCCAGAACTTTCAGCCCTTATAGCTGACTTGACTATACGGCCTACTCTGTTGGACAAGATAATGGAGGCTCAACAGTTTGATACAGAAGAAAAGATGGCTATTTGTAACGCCCCGAATTATCTAAACCCGGTTCGCTACACTTCACTCTATCATGACTAAGAAATTTCGAATAAATTTTTAAAACTTCATTCGACATTCAAAATTTGACATTTTCTAAACATTCAAAACATTTGAAAACTTTGCAGCGGAAAATCATTTAAAACAACAATGAAGTTAGACAAACTGTAGAAAATATTGTTGGGGTGTTTAACGAAAATGTTGAAGTCATCTGCCGACGACAAGGTCAACGAAAGAAGCAGAAATAGAAAACCGAAGACTTCTGCCTATGACGTCAGCCGGAAGGAATGAAAACAAAAGTCATCACTCGGTAGGCTTCATATACCGATGACGTGTACAACAACGCAACACCCTCTGCCGATAACGTCTACACAGCTTCCCTCTCGACTTCATCTGCCGATGAAGTCATCATAACTCCATACACCACTACATCTGCCGATGAAGTCAACATGACTTCATCTGCCGATAAAGTCAGCACAATTTCATCTCCCAACAGACAAGCGCACGACATCTACCGATAACGACAATATGACCCCTTTCCGATAGAATTAATATACACACTACATCTTCCGATTCTCCAAACGACAAAATCACTTAACTCTCTCGGACTGCACCTGCCGATCACTAAACAACAAACTTAATACTCTACTTCTTCCGATCGAATAGACTACATCTGCCAACACGTGCTACTCACGTGACCCCTTAAGACATCTACCGATAGACATTAACACAACTTCCTTCAACAGAACGCAATAAACCTCTACGCATATCCACTGATACAAAATTATTCGACTCCTACCAATGGACTAAACAGCATATATATAAACCAAGAAAACTTCGACTATCAACCGGACTTAAAACATTTTACCAAAAATCCATTCGTAACACTCCAAGTCATTGTATTGATAAAAATCAGTAAGAACATGAAAATCAGAAATTCTCAAAAAAATACGAAATCAAACAGCTGTAGCCTCGTTTACTAAAAACTCAATGTACTCAGATTAAATCATTAATCACTAAACCTCCTCATCTGTAGACAACATGCTAAACCGCCTCATCTGTAGACGACATGCTAAACCGCCTCATCAGTTACCAAGTTGAAGCCTGAATGCACTCCTTCAACATCCTCTACTCCTCAACATGATCAGGGGACACACCTGCTAACTCTTCTTCGCCTACATCACAAAACTCATCTATTAGCCTAATGCTAAGCAAGTAAAGCAATATATTTATATATGTAAAGTAATGCTGAACTTAAACTCCTAAACATGCAGTTTCTACTTTTTCATCTCAGTGGCATACACGTTCATTCACAACTTGATCTGATCCCATGGTTCCCTTGGGAGTGGGATCAATTCTCCCAATGTCTACATCCTCCTACTTAATTAAGGGGCAGATGAATTCCCTTAACACTTGATCTGATCCCATGGTTCCCTTGGGAGTGGGATCAATTCTCCCAATGTCTACATCCTCCTACTTAATTAAGGGGCAGATGAATTCCCTTAACACTTGATCTGTCGCATACAGTTCATACCTTACCATTCCTTACATGAAAATTCATTTTCGTAGTTTTAATAAATCATGATGCATGGATAACAGAAACATACAATCACGCACAAACCTACTGTTTTGTGATGTAGGCCCGAAGGCACAAGCAATACTTTACTTACCTGGATTCCTAGCAAATGCTCGGTTAAGAGCTACTTCGGGGGTTCGTTCACCTATATTCATAAACAGAATGTTAAACCTTAATTTAAGCTATTCAGAAATCTAAGGAGTTGGTTTGACATTTCTATTTATCTAACATTCCTGATTCTGCTCTAACCCTCAAGCAGAATCTCTCACTCGCAACATTATCAAAATGCATACATTGGGATCCTTAAGCTACCTAGGTACCAAAATCAGCAATTAATCGAATCTAAACTCACCTTGGTTGGAGGAATCGGTGAGGAAATCGCCTAAAGAGTTCTGCTGGGTTGAGCTGAAAACCGAGAGTGAAATGAGTATGACGGCTATACCTCATTCAATCATTCCTTAAATATGTTATCCATAACATAAATTGACAATTACCCTTATGCCCTCACTTAGTTACTTATTAACCTAATTTATTTTTACCCCGAATTTTATTCTATAAAATTCACACTTAGAAGATTAATAGGTTATTTTAATTCTAATAAACCGGGTGTTACACTATTGTAGCAAAGTTGTCAGTTGTGCCTTCTGATTTCAGTTACTCGATGGATGGTACTCTGAGATTTCGAGATCGATTGTACGTCCCGAAAGACGAAGAGTTGAGAAAGTTGGTTATGTCCGAAGCACATTCGTCAATGTCCTCAGTGCATCCAGGTAACACTAAGATGTACCGAGACCTGAAAGTGTACTATTGGTGGCCGAATATGAAGCGTGATGTGGCCAGTTACGTACAATCTTGCCTGGTGTGCCAACAGGTAAAAGCAGAGCACCAAAGACCAGGTGGAATGTTGCAACCACTACCGATTCTCGAGTGGAAGTGGGATCAAATAGCGATGGATTTCGTAGTGGGATTACCGAGAACAGTAAAGGGACACGACAGTATTTGGGTCATTGTTGATAGATTGACAAAGGTGGCTCATTTCTTGCCTGTCAAAATGACTTACACGATGAATCAATTTGCAGAACTCTATATCCAGGAGATTATTCGATTGCACGGGGTCCCTATGTCGATTGTTTCAGATCGGGATCCCAGATTTACTTCGAGATTTTGGAAGAGTTTACAAAGTGCCATGGGTACCAAGTTGACTTTCAGCACGGCATTCCACCCACAGACCGACGGACAGTCTGAAAGAACAATTCAGATACTCAAGATATGCTGAGAGCCTGCGTGCTAGAGTTTCAGTCGTCGTGGAGCCGTTATGTACCTTTGATTGAATTTGTTTATAATAACAGTTATCAGTCAACGATCGGTATGGCTCCATACGAAGCGCTTTACGACAGAAAATGTAGGTCGCCGTTGTATTGGGATGAAGTGGGCGAAGCTAGATTGATTGGCCCTGAAATTTTACAACAATTGTCCGAAAAGGTTGCTTTGATTAGACAAAGAATGGAGACCGCACAGAGTCGCCAAAAGAGCTATGTTGATCGAAGAAGACGAGATTTGGAGTTTGCGATTGGTGACGAAGTGTTTTTAAAGGTTTCGCCATTCAAGGGCGTGGTTCGATTTGGTAAAAGAGGGAAGTTAAATCCACGGTTTGTTGGACCGTTTCGGATTACAGAAAGAATTGGAGCTACAGCTTATAGGCTTCAACTACCATTGTCTATGGAGGGCGTACATGATGTGTTCCACGTGTCGATGTTGAGGAAGTGCATACGGGACCCTACGCACGTGGTGGAACCAGTGAATCTTGAAATACGGCCAACTTTGACGTATGAAGAGAAGCCGGTACAGATTTTGGAATCTTCAGTTAAAGTCCTGCGTAATAGATCAATCCCTCTTGTTAAAGTATTATGGAGAAATCAAAACGTAGAGGAAGCAACATGGGAGCGACAACAGGACATGATGGACAGATATCCAGATTTGTTCAGGTACGAAATTTTTGGGACAAAATTTTAAATAAGGAGGGTAGGATGTAACACCCGAGAAATGTTGATATTTTAATCAATTTTAGAGTTTCTATTTCGTTGAAATAATAAAATAAGTCCAAATGGCGAACGGGAAGTTTCGTTAGAGCCCTAAGAATAAATAGGAATATTTGGTAAAGTAAAATAATTCTGGAGAAATCAAATCGAAGGATGAAATAACGATTTGAGCTAAGGAAATATAAGAAGGGGCATTTAGGTAATTGTGGAAGTTAAAATGTTGATAAAAATACAAAACTCTCTCTCTCTTCCTCACTTCTCCTCTACGCACGAAACCTCTCCCTTTTCTCTCTATTTTGGCGATTTCCTCTCCTCCATCGCCATTCCTCCAACGCCGACGATTCCTTCCGTTTCCGATGAGTTTCTCTCCTATTTTCTTCAACAAATCAACCCTCCAAGTAAGCTCTATACTTTGGTCATGTTTGTAGTCGTTTTGGGTTTTGTTTTGAGTTAGGGTTTGTAAAGAAAATTAAGGGTTTTGTTAGAAATCATTAGGGTTGTTTATTTGTTACTCATTGATGATATATTTATGATTTTTGAAGTTGTTGGAGTTGATTAGTGATGTTAATGTGAGATCTAGGTTGTTGAAAAGGTTGTTGAAAGACATTAATGGAGTTTTTAAGCTTGTGAACACCAAGTGTTTGATGAAATGCCTAAAAGAAAAGGATTGGAGTGTGTAGAAGGATTTGTCCTAGCTAGAGAAGTCGATTATTTAGATTCGATGCTTGAAAATTGATATTAATGATGTGATGTTAAATGCTCTAGGTAACCAAAGCTCAACGGACGGTGCTCGGCATATTTAGGACGCCAGGTAAGTGAGCTTTAGGCTTTCCGACCACTAAGGCCCTACGTCGTACAATGTTGAAAATGTTGCTTGTTATGAAGAAAGTGGTCATACGGGTAGCTAATGAACGACGGGTAGTTAAGTAGTGCCTTAGCGATTTAGGTAGCGTTCATTCGATAAGTTTTCCTTACGTGTATGTTAGTGCTCATGTGATAGGTTTTCTTACGTGTATGTCTCCTCATGCATCATGTTTAGTAAAATGCATATGAACGGTTTATGAACATGATTTTATGAAAAGATTAAATGAAAGAACGATGAATGTTTCTCACGGGAGTATACGAATGTTTCTCACGGGAGTATATGAATGTTTCTCACGGGAGTATACGAATGTTTCTCACGGGAGTATATGAATGTTTCTCACGGGAGTATATGAATGTTCCTCACGGGAGTATATGAATGTTTCTCACGGGACCAAATGAATGTTTTTCACTGGATAAGAAAAAGGTTTTAAACGAAACGGTTTTACAAATGTCATGCATATATGTGATGTTATGTCTAATACGCTCCTTACTAAGTATTAGGCTTAACGTAGTTATTGTATGATGTAGGTGACGAGAACGAAGGTGAGGAACCACCTTACGATGATCAAGTGTAGCGGTCGATGGGCGGAGCTCGCGGCGGCGGCTTGTGTTTTGGCTAGGCAGGGCTACTCACGGTTAGAGGTTTTTGAGGGTCTTTAGTGACGTTTTTGAGTTAATGGTAAATTGTACAGATTTTGTAAATGTTTAGATACGTTACTAGGATGTTTGGAGACTGTATGGATAACGTAAAAGGTTTCGTAAAATGTTTTGTGGTGTTTCTGATGTTTTAAAACAGGTAGGAATGTTAAACTTTTAATCGGAACCACGCGGTTCGTTTTTATGAAAATCAGTTATAATTTAAGGTGATTTGTGTTGTGTTAGGGGTTTGGATAAAGGTTAAGTTTGAAGTATGTTTTATGGATGTAGGTAACGAAAGGTGTGAAGAAAGTGTGAGAAAGGAGGAAGGATTGATAAGTGTTATGTTTTTAGAGTGTTATAGTGTTGTTAGTTTTGTGTTAAAAATCGTGAAGTGCAGGGGTGAAGTGAAGAGAACGAAGGAAGAAGAAAAGGGGAGGATGAACCGCACTCTCTGGAGGAATTCCAGAGAGTGTGGCGATTGCTTGCCTCTGGGAGGCGAGCAATCGCCTCCTCCTCTACCTGGCAGGCGACTGCTGGGCGTGGCAAATCGCCAGGAGGCGATTGCTCACTAGGAGCAATCGCCTGCCAGCGATTGCTCGCCAGGAGCAATCGCTGGCTGGCGAGTAATCACCAGATTTCTGGCGATTACTCGCCACCTGTTCTGGCCATTTTATAAAAAAGAAAAGAAAAGAAAATGTTTTATTAATTGTTTTCTTTTATTATTTAATTGATTTAATTGTTTAAGTTTTATATGTTTTAGTAATTGTTTTAAATGAACTCCGATTTCAACTTCGATTGGGATTTTCCACCTTAAGTACATTTAAAGTAAAAGATTTCAAAAAAAAAAATAATAATAATAATAAATAAATAAATAAATATTTCACTAGGATACGGGATAGGGTCGCGACATAGACAGCTCACACCATTTGAAGGGAGGAAGACCCGCTCACCACAGGACGCCAGGTTTGAACCTTATCCCCGATAACCCCATGCCATGGTTGTTTACATGATACTTTACTTACCTTTACATGCATTTTCTTTTCGTGAAATCAATGCATAAATTCATTTTGCATGCCGTTTTTAAAACCATGATGCGTGGACAGTTCAATATGCACAATATAACATATATAACGTGGATACCATCAAAACCTCACAAATACTTTTAAAGCATCACAATACTTAATCTATAAAACAACCAAACTTAAACTACCCAACCAAAGCAATTAAACACACAAGGCACCAACAATCACCAACAATCCTCGGGAGACAAATCTTGACATATAGTGTAGGCCAATCGACCACAGTAAGTCACGAGAACTTTCCTCGGATCCGTTGCAATTCAAGCTCCGTCCACGAGCGTTGTTCACCTAAGGCCATTCACAACAAATCGTAATTAAATCGAGTCTAGACCTTTAAATCTCAAAAACTACAAACTCATGGCTGAAGGAAACTTCCTAAAACTCTATTCTAGCTCATTGAGACATTTCATCGAGCAATTTACGCTCAACACCTCAAAACCACCATTAATGGGGTTTTTCAAGTTTTCCAAACCACCAAATTCTCAACAACCTTCATTAATTCAACTCATTCGCACCAACGACCATAAATATGTCAATTTGAGCCATAATGACGGTAACTCTATCGATCTCAAACCCTATTTCACGTTTTTAACAAAACCCTAACAAAACCCTAATCCGTATAACCCTAGAAATTGAAATCTAAAGCTCCAAAACTATAGATTCATACCTAGAGTCGGGTTTGGAGGAGAAAACGTGAAGAAACTTTGAAGATTGGAGAACGAATCGCCGGTGTTGAAGAGGAGAAGCGCCGTGAGGAGGAAGAAGAATCGCCAAGAGGAGAGGAGAGAAAATGAAGGTTTCATTGAAGTGCTGAGGAAGGAAGGATTTTGTGATTTTTAATAAAATTTTTCTTGGCAAATTACTTATTTACCCCTCCATTTGATTTCTATTTGTTTCTCTACTTATCTCGTTATTTGATTAATTATTCATTTTCTCCCAATTTTCCTTATTTCACCATAAATTCAAATTTATTATTTAGGTTCCAATAAAACTTTCCGTTCACAAAACGAACTTAATTTGACATATTTACAAAAATACCATTATTTATTAGAATTACAAAATCCTGTAAAACCGGGTGTTACAAATTTGTTTTTGTTTTTTTTTAATGTTTTTTGTGCATTGATTGTTGGTTTTGATGGTTCTTACGCATGGCGAAATTCACTAATATTCATAATAATAATGACATGTGTTACCCTTGTAATTTTAAAACTATTTTCAAATCACAAATACCCATAAGTTGAATTGTTAGTGTAACACCCGGCATTTTGACCATGTAATAATCTATTGAATTATTGTATGGATTTAAATTGCCATAAATACGATAACAACTTCATTGTAAAATGTTGGAGCATTTAGTGAGGGGAGAACCAAACTAATGTGTAACTAAACTAAACACTAAGTTTAAAATGCATGGAAGGGTAGATTGGGGAGAAATTAAGGTTGGTGGGAGATAGCCAATGGTTGAGTGACATCTGGCGACTTGGTGAAGAAGCTAAGTTCTTCCTCCTACGTGAAACCTTCAATTTACTTCTCTGCTTCTTCTCTTCTTTCTCTGTTCTCTCTCTTGCAGGCGATTGAAACAAAGTTCCACACTTTGCTTCTCCTGCATTTTTCTGTTTTCTTCCGTGAAGGTAATTCCCGACGATGGTTAACAAGTTTAACTATACTGTTTATTGGTCTTGAGAAGTTTAGGGTTAATAACTGTATAAGCATGTTTTAGGTTCACAAACTATTGAAACCGAGACGTTCAAGACTTCTGACACCACAGTAGATAGGTAAGTTCATCCGCATAGATTCGGCCCTTAAGGCCCTACATCACGGAGGTACTAAGTTTTCTGTTATGTCGGGTTGTTTTGGGTAGAAGAGTTAGAGTTATGTTCTGAAATGTCTGGCTTTGATTTACTTTCTGCTGTCTTATTTCTGCTGTCTGCCTGTTTAAGTTCAAGCACCGTTCATGCATACACGTTTTCTCTGAAAGACATGCAAATATTTTCTGTACACTGTTTGAAACTAAATAAGATAAAATCTGACTGAAATGAACCGGTTAAGTGCGGGACGGGGACTGACCCACTGTTACTGTACTGTTATATATATGTATACTGTAGTACTGTATGTGCCTATCGTGCACTCACTGATTCTACTGATTGTCAGTTCCCCTATAAGCCCCACTTATACCTCTCTGCCACTGAAACATAATGTACTGTACTGTCACTATATTTCTGGCATTTTGCATCACTGCATATCTATTATGTTCTTACTAAGTTTTAGACTCATAGGTGAACTCTCTAATGTAGGTACTAAACCCGGAAATGAGGACTTTGTGCCTCAGTCTGATGAATAGGTGGTTGGTGGTTTAAGCTCTCGGGGGTGGTTGCTGCAGCCAGACACAAATTCTGTCCTGAGGTTTAAATTTTTAAAGAATAGTCTATATCTGTAAAGTTTTCTGAAAATTCTGGCTTCGTTGTAAAAACTCTGTAAAAACTTCCGTTTTGGGAAAGTCTGCAAATATATGTTAGGTTCTGTACTGATCCTCAGATTTTAAAACAATGTACAGATTTTGATGTCTAAGTTTTTAAAACTACTGTATTTGACAGTTGAATTCATGTTCTGAATATTCTAGAATTGTTTAGGATATTATCTGTTAGCTTGTGTATGGATGACTTCTGGTTTTAGAGTTATCCATGCAGTCTGTTTTCTTGAAAATCCTGTCTTGTTCCTTTAAACATGTGTTCAAGTTATGTTTTTTTTTTAATCAGTCTCTGAAGTGTGAAGTTTTTATGCCTTTTGTTGTGCTCGAGAACCACGTTTTGAATTGGTTTGACAATCTAAGTCTTTCATGTTTTTCTGTTTTTTTTCTGCTCTCTGTTGGTAAGTCTTCCTGTTAAAAGCTGTCAAACTTTGTCTTTAAAACTATGTCTTCCGATTACATCTACCGGTAGGAATTTTGCCTACATCTATCGTCTGACGTCATCTATTTTGTCTTATTACATCCACCGGTGAACTCAATTCTGTTTGTAGTTCACATCCACTGGTTATCACTGTTCATCTTTTGTCGTATCTGCATCTACCGTCAAACAGTAATTCTGTTTTAGGTTTTGCTCCTGTCGATTCCGTTTATTGCCTGCATCTTCCGGTGACGTCATCCATCTTCCGGCTGACGTCATCACCTTCTGCCGATTACGTTTACTATCTGTATCTTCTGATGACGTCATCACATCTTTCGATGACGCCATCACACATTCTGATTCCATCTGCTGCCTACATCTTCCGATGACATCATCCACATCATCTGGCCACGTCATCTGCCTAAATCTTCCGATATCATTTCTGCTTGCATCCACCGATTCCACTCGATGCCTGCTTCTTCCGTCAACGCCTTCTGCCAGTTTATTTACTTTTGTTTTCATCACTTCTTGCTTTTCTTCTATCATCCATTTTGCGTTCCGATTCTGTTAACTGTTTTCCCGTTTGATTTCGAATCCAGAGAACTTTCTCTCCCTCTGTAAATGTTTTAAAAGTTTAATGTACACAAAAAAAAATATAGTCCCCGTTTTCTGTTATCTGTCCTGGAGTGATGACTTCGATCCCGGACCCCGATCGAGTTCGGTTTCGGGCTGTCACAGTTAGTCTAAAAGAAATTATTTATGAGAAATATGTGTTTTTCAAAATATAAGTAATTTACTCTAAGAAAAAAATATTAGATTTAGATTATTGTAGAAAAAAAGAAAATACCTTTTGGAGAAACACTTTTACTCAGAATCAAGTGCTTACCGAAGACTTTAAAACCATCGAGTCTTCTCTGAAGATCTTTTAACTTAAATTCTCTGACATGTGGGCGTCGAACTTACGAGAATAACACACTCTTCTATTTGTGGAGAGACGTGTTCTCAACACAAGAGACGTCTATCTTCGATCTTAGAAAATATTTTTCTAAAACTGAATATGAAAGGTCACTCCTTATTCTTTTTTTTATTAGATCTCTATCTCTTATAAATCTGTTTTTAAAATAATTTTTCAGATTTATTTTAATAAAAACTAATTTTTAAAAACTAAATCTTCTCTAATCAAATCTAATTTGATTCGCAGTTGATTTATCTAATAAATTAATTTATCGATTAATCCTTTAATCTAAAAATAGTTTTTAGAATATATATTTATGAAAATAACTGTTACACCTGAGATTTTTTTAAAAGGAAAAATTGGAAAGAAATTAAAAGTATAATAATATAGTTGTTTTATTTAATTTAAAAGAAATAGCAAAAAGAAGGGAAAGTAATTAAGAGTGACTTAAACAGTTTATTAACGAAAATTTATAATTTGAGAACGGGATTTAATGGAGTTTTTGGAAGGGCAGAATGGTAATGTGGGTTTATTAAGTGGTATTGATTATTATTATTATTATTATTATTATTATTATTATTAATAAAAAAAAAACAAAACAAACAACAGAATCGCCATTCTGTTGTTCGTCGAGCTCGAGCACCCGAGAGCGAGAGAGAGAGAGGCGAGCGACCTCCGGCGACCCGCGGCTTCGGCCACTACTCAGGCGAGCAACCTCCGGCGAGCTGAAGCCAGAGCGTGGTTCGGTTTTTCTGCGCCAGACCCGACCGAGAAATAGGTAACTTCTCCTCCCTGTTTCTCTCTGTTAATTGGCCGTGGGGTAGTCTGCGGTTGGGTCGTTTTCTTGGTTGTTTTGTGAAGGAATTTTGGGGAATTTAGTGGTGTGTGAGGAGCGATCCATGGAGGGCTAGGGTACCCCTATTTTCTAAGTGAAAACCGTGAGGTGTGTGCTATGAATTTGGGGCTTCTGGATTTGGAAACTTTATATTTTGTTAATGTATGCATAATAGGTTAGAATATGATAGATTAGTGAAAAATTGAGAAAGTCCTGATGAAAAATCGAAAATGGGAATGTTGCACCCTAAAATCCGGTTCTATTTTTGGGAGTTTTGACCTAGCTAGAGTTATTTGTTTTAAAATTCCTTTTGGCACGTTAAAATAGGTTATTAGAGGAGTACGTGGCCGCTGGAATCGTTTGATTCCGATAATCAACGCAAATTTTACGCGCGTTTGAACTTTCGGGTCGGTTTTTACCGAATCCAAATTAGTGGCCCATTTAGTTAGATTTTAATTGGATTAAGCTAGAAATAGTAGTTTGAGAGTAATTGGTAAATGTAGGCTTGATTTAATGTGGTTTGAATATTTATCGTAGGTCGAGCCGTAGGTGGACAAGTAACCGAGAATCCTCATCGAGTTAGGACGCCAGGTAAGTAGCGGTTGAATTCCTTTCGCCTTCGGGCCTACACCATAGAACGGTAGGGTTATTTATTTCGTGTTGCGTTGTGTTGGTTGTTTCGTGTGGTATTGTATAGTTGGAGCATGCATCATGGTATAGCGAGTTAGGTACGATTAATAGCATTGTTCGGCATTGTGAGCATGAACGTAAGCAACTAAAGTTAATTGTAAATGCATCTCAAATAGTGTGCCTTGTCGGGTTGAGGTGCTGGTATGTAGCACCCCGAGGGGAACTCTATGAGAGATGATCGGCTAAAACACATATTGCATTTCGAATAGTGTGCCTTGTCGGGCTGAGGTTGCTGGTGTGTAGCACCCCGAAGGGTAGTCTATGAGAGATGACCGGCTAAAACACATATTGCATTTCGAATAGTGTGCCTTGTCGGGCTGAGGTTGTTGGTGTGTAGCACCCTGAAGGGTACTCTATGAGAGATGACCGGCTAAAACACATATTGCATTTCAAATAGTGTGCCTTGTCAGGCTGAGGTTGCTGGTGTGTAGCACCCCGAAGGGTACTCTATGAGAGATGACCGGCTAAAACACATATTGCATTTCGAATAGTGTGCCTTGTCGGGCTGAGGTTGCTGGTGTGTAGCACTCCGTAGGGTACTCTATGAGAGATGACCGGCTAAAACATATATTCCTGAATAGAGTGCCTTGTCGGGCTGAGGTGCTGGTGCGTAGCACCCCGAGGGGACCTCTATAAAGGATGGTGGTTCTGAGTGTGGCAATCCTAGACGGTTATGGGATGTGTGCCAATTCGTTTCACACGGCTTATGAAAGATTAAAGCAAGATTAAAGCAACGAACAGCAAATAAGCACAACTGAGTGATAGAAACTGCATGTGTTAGGTTGATTGCACTGTGTGTTGTCGTGTTATGTTGAGTCAGTTTGTTGAGTTGCATTGGGTGGTGTTGTGTTGATGGTGTCGTGTGGAGTGGTGTGTTGTGTTGTGTGTTAGGGGTAGGTGGTGTGTTGCAGTATGGTTTATGTTTTTTTTCTTTTGGTTTGTTTGCGTTTTCTCGCAGATATGTTGGTTGTTGGACGATTTCGTAGGTTGGTTTAGATAGTTAGGAATATTCTGACTGGTTTGAGAATTATTCTTTGCAAGTACCCTAGCATTTTGGAGGGCCGCCATTTTCAGGCGTTCCGTTGACGGATTTCGAAGGACTACCGGGTCTTAAAGGTTAGAATAAGGGAATTACGAAGTCTAGCAGCTACGTATTATAGAATTGGGAGTCGGGAGATTAGCTTTAATTCTGATGGTCAAGGTTATTTTAAAATTAACTGTAACGTGGGATTGGTTACAAGTAGCGCGCCGGCCAGGGCGGTTCGGGGCGTTACATCTATTTTCTTACCATACCTAATAGGACTCTAGTTCTACTTTTCCTTCCCTCTTAGCTCGTCAACGCTCTTAGCTTATATCAACTCTAGCTTAAGTATTTACAAAATCATCGGTTTCCTTCGTTACATCAAAGCAACCATCGAAACTTTCTAACTTAACCTATTCCGAAGCC
>CM039513.1:24547150-24566412 GCA_022432975.1 Begonia masoniana | reverse complement strand
AACCCGATTCAACACAAGTTTTAAACAGCATGGGAACATGACAGAAGTTAGAAAACCTAACAGAAGATCAAGAAAACAACTGCATGGATTATTCCAAAACCAGAGACAATCCATGCACAGATTATCAGAGATTATCCCAAACAAATTCCAGAATACCACAAGACCTCTTTTAACTGTCAAATACAGTACAAATAGAGGGCATAAAAGTTGTAGAACATACTTTACAATTGACATAAACAAAGAAGCAGATTGCATGGACAGCTCTAAAACTAGAGGCCATCCATGCACAAACGGATAAAAGATTCCAGCAGTTCCAGAATGATTTCAATACATTTCAAAACATAAATACAACTGTCAAATACAGAGGTTTTAGAATACACCAACAAAACCTATACATAAATCAGATTTCTAACAAAAATCCAGACAGAGTTTTGAAACAAAACACCAGAGTTCAGTAAAACCTACAGACATAAACTTTACTTAAAAACTGAAACCTCAGAGCAGAAACATGTCTGACTGCAACAACCACCCTGTGAGCTCGATCCACCATTTACATCAGATCATCATTTTGAGGAACAAGGTCCTCGGTTTCAGGTTCAGTACCTACACCAGAGAGTTCACCTATGAGTCTAAAACTCAGTAAGACATAATCGGTATGCAGTGATGCAAAATGCTATGCATGCCGTTTTTCAGAATACAGTGACAGTACAGAGCATTTAGTTACAGTGGCAGTAGAATTAAGTGGAGCTTATAGGGGAAATGGCAAACAGTGGGGGAGGGGGAGGGTGCACTATCAGGCACATTCAGGGAAATAGTACAGTAAACGGTAAACAGTAACAGTTCAGTGGCCAGTCTCCGTCTCGCACTTAACCTGGTACATTTCAGTCGGATTTTATCTTATTAGTTTCAAACAGTGTACAGAAATCGGTTTTGCATGAATTTTCAGGAAAACAGTGTATGCATGACATTCTCAGTGCCTGAACCTATAACAGCAGACATCAGAAATAGCAGGGCATATTGTGAGATAGAAAACAGACAACTCAGAACGTGGACTGAGCAGACAACACAGAACACAAACTGAACAAAAGCTATAACATTTCTACCCAAAACTACCCGACAGAACAGGAACCCTAGTACCTCTGTGATGTAGGGCCTTAAGGGCCAACCTACGGTTATGAACTTACCTGTTTGTTGCGGTGTCAGATGCTCGAATGTCCCTGGAACGCTCGGACCTGTAGTATGCATGAAGAGGTATTAAATAGCTGCAAATGGTAACTAATAAGTTAATAGAATCTGTTCCAAACTCATTCAAACCCTTAGAAAACAAATCGGTGTGTTTTCATCCAAAAACAGCGAGTTTTCATCAAATACCATAACCCTAAACCTTGGTAAAAACTCGCATTTAACTTGTCCAAACTTGTTAGCATTAAAAGATGCTTACCCCAGCGAAGAAACAGAGAGGAACCGAGGAGATCAAAGTAGCTTCAATGGTTGTTTTGTCGACTGGAAGAAAGAATGTAGAGAGGAATACAGAGAAGGAGAAATGTATATGAATGTTTACGTAGAAGGAAGGAGAATAGGTAGGTTTCTCAGCAAGTTATTGCCACTTGGCAATCATCCATTGGTTATCTCCCACCAACCTTAATTTCTTCCCAATTTACCCTTCCATCCATTACCAACTAACTTGTTTGTTTAGTTACACTTTGTGTGACGACCCCAACCCGATCAGGGCCGCCTCGGACTTGCCATGACATAACTATTACCTAAGCCCTCGTATTATTTTTTCCATATACTTTTTCCTTTTTACTTTAAACATAACCCAAAACCCTTAAACAAACTAACCCTAACGTAACCTTAACTTTAAACTCTCGTAACCACGTAAATTTTTCTTTTTATATCACTCATAACGTTTCGACTTCTAAACCATTAAATTGAAGTCTCGGATCGTTGAAATCCCATAAAATCACTCATTCCTCGATCATCGAAACATGACACTAATATAACCTACAATTTCAGACAAATTCAAGAAAACGAACTGCATGGATCGCTCTAAAAATCGAGCTTGTCCTTACCTGTTAAAAAAAACCCAAGCAGTTCCAGTATATTTCTAAAATTAAGACTCTACATTCTAAGCAATCTACTACCACTATATATATATATCAAAACTCAACCTTTCATACGTTTTTCTATCAAATCATCCGATCCACATACTTAAGCACTCTCATACTTTCACAAACAAATCCCAATCAAATCCTCAAAACAAACATCGAGCATAAACACGAAATTCCCTAGAACATCACCAAAGACATACATTAGCCAATCATTAAAAATAGCTACATCCACTATAAAATTTCCTGAACATTAAACTTAACTATACGCCCTAAAATCCATCATCTTTCTAACCAACAAAAGCTAACTCACATCATTCGACATACATCATTCAAGCCATCGGATCATCAAGCCAAAACACGCTCTGCCGCCACGAGCTCCACCACCGACCATCTATACTTGGTCATCGTAAAGAGGTTCCTCACCTTCGTTCCTGTCACCTACATCATACAATAACTACATTATGCCTAATGCTTAGTAAGGAGCGTGCTAAACATGACATTTCATATATATGCATGACATTTATAAAACATTTTCGTTTCATTTCTTTTAAACCGTTTTCTTGCCCCGTAGTACATTCATGACTTGCCCCGTAGTACATTCATGACTTGCCCCGTAGTACATTCGTGACTTGCCCCGTAGTACATTCGTGACTTGCCCCGTAGTACATTCGTGACTTGCCCCGTAGTTCATTCATCATTCATCATTCATTATCATTCTTTAATTCAACATTTTCATAAAACATGCTCATAAATAGTTCGTATGCACTTTAGTAAAACATGATGCATGAGGAGACATACACATAAGGAAAACCTATCACATGAGTACTAACATACACGTAAGGAAAACTTATCGAATGAACGCTACCTAATTCGCTAAGGCACTACTTAACTACCCGTCGTTCCTTAGCTACCCGTATGACCACTTTCTTCATAACAATCAACATTTTCAACATTGTACGACGTAGGGCCTTAGTGGCCAGAAAGCCTAACGCTCACTTACCTGGCGTCCGTAGTAAGCCGAGCACCGTCCAAAAGTCGTCTCCACCTAAAGCATTTCATAAATAAGGTACATTAAAATCAATTCTAATCAAACTAATTTCAAACTTAAACTAATCTCCTAATTTAGGAAATTCTTTCCTAAAATTTCCATTTTCTCATTCGGGCATAACTAAACTCTTATTTTCTTAAAAACATCTTAAACTACTATTTATAGCTTAATCTAACTAAAATCTAATTAAACGGGCCACTATTTTGGGTTTGGTAAAAACCGACCCGAAACTCAAACGTACATAACTTTTGCGTCGGTTATCGGAATCGAACGATTCTAGCGGCCACGTACTCCTCTAATAACCTATTTTAATCTGCCAAAAGGAATTTTAAAACAAATGACCGGAGCTAGGTCAATTTGGCAGAAACCCGAAACTGCCATTTCTCGAAAATTTTCCCCTTTTTTATTTTTCATCAAATTCCATCAATTTCTTCACCAATCAACCACATATACACTCAATTAACAATATCTAACCTAAAATCGAAGCTACATTAAGCAAAACCCGAGTTGCCCTAATCGGGCATTCACTGAATTTTGCCCAAATCGGGCTCGACACGGCCAATCAACAATAGCCGGCCCTAGGGTTGGCAAACCCACGCCGGAAGTGACCGAAAACGGCCGGCGATCGGAGCTCAATCGAGCTCACCACTGCCAGCCCCAAACTGAGCCGAAAAAGAGGGAGAAAACCGAGCCATACCGTCGGTTTAGTGCGCGAAAACGGTCGGAGCCTGCAAGTCGCCGTCGACTGGCCGGAGAACGGCGAGAAATCACAGACGTTTTCGTCGGAGGAGAGTCGCTCGTCCCCCCCTCCCCTGCGCCTTCGCTGCTCGGCGTCGGGCTATCAAACGACATAATGGCTTCGGCCATTCTGTCGTTTTGATTTTTATTTTTATAAAAAAAAAACATTAATAATAATAATTATAAAACTAAAACTATTTCTTTAATTTAAACTAGTTAATTACCATTTTACTCTCTCATTTTCGACCATTTCGAATTTCACTAAATCTCGTATATCTCCACAAATTCCAATTTAATCTTAGAGTTCTAACAAAACTCACCGTTCCCAAAACGGATTTATTTTGCTATTTTTGCAAATTGATATACTAAAAGGCTAAAACGGGAATTCTAACATTACTCTTCTCGATTTGGGTTTCTAAAATTTCACTTATTCTTCTACAAATTCCCGTAAATTTCTAGGGTCCTAATAAAACTATCCGCTCGCAAAACGGAGCTAATTTACTTATTTACGAAAATAGCCTTGGAGCGGAAACCCGAAAAAAACTCGGGTGTTACATCCTTCACTCCTTAATTGGAATTTTGTCCCCAAAATTATTGCTTGGTTAAGCTTCTAATTACTCACCCTCACATTATCTAAGTACGATGCTCGTAATACTAACCCTGACACCCTTATGGTCTTACTCACCATTTGGGCCTTGATAGCTTTCTTTATCTCCAAGGCTCTAAGTCTTTCCAACTACGCACTTCGTAATTCAATCGCTCATTCACTCATCGACTTTGACTTAATCCTTTGTCACTTAGAACCTCGAATTTCCTCTAACTTAACCTCGAGTTAAGTCCATTCAGCTTCTAACTCCTCAAAGCTTCCTCAATTATATAACACTAAGGACTTGATAATTAAATTTCTCATCCTAATTCTCCATTTCGAACTCTTCTCAACACTATTATCTTTTTCCCAAATCATCACTTTCACGTTTTAAACCTACTTACCTTGGGCAATCATAACATTTCCTTAGCTACTCTAATGCCATTCCTGTATACAGGGCGGTAATTACTAAATCTATTTCTTTATGCTTTTACAGTATCCACTAGGTCTCTATAATTATTTCCATTACGCTGGTTTTGTCCAACTTTTATCTCGGTCATCATTAATCACTAACATCATCAATTACTAACAAATTCTTAAGTCTAAACCAATTCGTTAAACTATCCACCCAACACCTAAAAGAAAATGTGCATAAGCACTTCGACGTAACTTACAAGTCAACTTTACTAAACCTCAAGATCTACTCTCACTTCTAAGTTCACTTGGATAGCCTTCATGCAATTCTCCCTTCATTTCATCCAACATGCTCCAAATTTCTCTACCTTAACTACTTAACTCTTATTTCGAGTTTCCGTTCGATCTAGTAAAACTTCTTACTTACTCGTACTACACTATTCGAAATCCAAAGATCTACCTAACCGGTCATTTTATCTCACATCACACATTCTCTATTTCCTCAAGTCGCGATCTTTTTCACACACTTAAGCTTAGCTTATCATTCTTAACCTTAGCCATTTACAAAATCATTGGCTCCGACTTCGGTACATAAGGGTCGAGCCTTTGAGATTTCCTAATTTAATCTTATCTCGATGCACTTGAACATTATTTGTGCAATTTCTCGTCCTCCTCGTCCGGTGACCCATTAATCTATAAATCCGCACAACACTAACATTCGATTAAAATTTCAAATCTAAACCCTTTATTTAATTTAGATAATGTCCTAGACTTATTCTTAATATCACACTAAGACTTCCTCGAAGGTTACGAACTAATCTACTACTTGGTCATTTCTTCTAGTCAGGTTCATAATGTTCTCCTTAGCTTCTTCACAATAATTCATCTAACAATTTTCTTGTTAGCAAACTTGTTGTAGGTAGACCTACAAGATTAATCTAGATCTTCTAAAGTTCTGAAATCTTATTCTTCTATTTTCCCCAAAATTTAGAAGCATCCATACCCTTTAATGGAGCTAAGCATGCCATGACTCATACTACAAGCTCTATTTATTCTCAAGTCTCTAGGCAAACACCAAAGTGGTCGAGTTCACTTCCTTAAATTCTCACATGAATCGGCCTTCACTTAATTCCTTATAGGCTAAGCTTTCTAACTCACCTAATTTGATTGGTCACCACCTAAACTCTTCATTACGATCCACCTCTCGAGTCCTTTAAACACTAAAGTTCCTACTTCCATCTTGGAGGTAAGTCTCATGTCTGGGGTTCTTAACTTAAACTATATCAACTATAGACTCATTTCTTAACTCCGGCGTTCATAACTCAAGGAATTTAAAATCTTTTATCCTTTTTATATTTCCTATAATTGATACTTACCCTTGTCAATTCTCCAGCTCCTCTAATTTGAACGAGGTGTACTGGACCTCTAAACTTGACTTTCAATCTAGGGTGCTAAACCCTTCTTCAAAATTTTGTTATACTTCTTAGGCGTTTTCAATAATTTCAAACTCTCATACTTTGCCTTATATCCCTAGGTTAAGCAGCATCTAATTGCCTAACGCATCTTCTATTTATTGGTCACTCTTAATTTTACTAAGTCTTCTTTTCTATTTAGTGGCGGTCATAATCTTTTCACGTATCCATATCTGTCCTTCATTGCTTAGTCCTCTAAGATGGTACCTATCTCCTAGAGAACGTCCAAATTATATAAATTGAGCATCATCTATCGTATAACCTTAATCCCTTATTGTCTCTAAATTTATTAACTTAACAATTTTACCTCAATATCTTTGTTCTCTTCACTAATATTTACTAAGTCAAATGCTCCTATTCGACAATTTACCTAAGATAGACTTTTGGTTATTACCTTCATTTAAATACTTAGGGGATTCGTCAAACCGTTAGATCTCTTAAGTCGTATCCCTCCAACGGTAACAAATTCTAAGTATGTGCACACTTGCACAATTATCCCAGGTTATTCATCTCAATGCGTAACTTTCTCTATTCTCTATTCTCTTTTTATCCAATATACGAAAGTCACGTTTCAAACCCCTACTCTAATTACACATCTACTCCAAAGCTCCTTATTTTATCAATCGTCATTATATGAATATACCTAGAATAACCGATGGTTGAGTGTTTCCTTCCTCCTTGATCAAGGTATACATCCTCGGAGGACAACACGGTGGTATATTATTCGGTCCTAGAAAATCTTTGGCCTTGTGCCCCACCTTGTCGCACCGAAAACATCGACCGGAATGCAACTTGCACTCCCACCGGATGACACATCGCATAAGAAACCTTATCTACCTCCTTCACCTTAATAATATCAAACAATCTTTCCATTGCTTGAACCTACACCTCGGCCTGCATCGGATCTATAGCACATTCATCAAATATCGGAGGTCGAACTGCCTAGTTCGTTCACTAACCTGGTTCCATGAAGTACTATCTTGTCTATTACCATTTCCATCTCGGTTGAGTAAGATCTCTACTTGTTCTGACCATTGGTGCATTACGTTCATAAGCTGACTAATGGATTTCTCCTCGAGTTTTCTAGGTGCTTTCGGCATTTTCTTGTTCCTAGACACATTAAGAAACACATGCAAAATAAACAATCTAGAATCATACATAAACTTAAACACTTACAGTCGATGGAGAGTCTTTGTGCGGCGGTGTGTTTTTGGCAGACATATCACAGAACTCGCTTTTAAAACTCCGTCTCTCTGATACCATAACTGTGACGACCCCAACCCGATCAGGGCCGCCACGGACTTGCCATGACATAACTATTACCTAAGCCCTCGTATTATTTTTTCCATATACTTTTTCCTTTTTACTTTAAACATAACCCAAAACCCTTAAACAAACTAACCCTAACGTAACCTTAACTTTAAACTCTCGTAACCACGTAAATTTTTCTTTTTATATCACTCATAACGTTTCGACTTCTAAACCATTAAATTGAAGTCTCGGATCGTTGAAATCCCATAAAATCACTCATTCCTCGATCATCGAAACATGACACTAATATAACCTACAATTTCAGACAAATTCAAGAAAACGAACTGCATGGATCGCTCTAAAAATCGAGCTTATCCTTACCTGTTAAAAAAAACCCAAGCAGTTCCAGTATATTTCTAAAATTAAGACTCTACATTCTAAACAATCTACTACCACTATATATATATATCAAAACTCAACCTTTCATACGTTTTTCTATCAAATCATCTGATCCACATACTTAAGCACTCTCATACTTTCACAAACAAATCTCAATCAAATCCTCAAAACAAACATCGAGCATAAACACGAAATTCCCTAGAACATCACCAAAGACATACATTAGCCAATCATTAAAAATAGCTACATCCACTATAAAATTTCCTGAACATTAAACTTAACTATACGCCCGAAAATCCATCATCTTTCTAACCAACAAAAGCTAACTCACATCATTCGACATACATAATTCAAGCCATCGGATCATCAAGCCAAAACACGCTCTGCCGCCACGAGCTCCGCCACCGACCATCTATACTTGGTCATCGTAAAGAGGTTCCTCACCTTCGTTCCTGTCACCTACATCATACAATAACTACATTAAGCCTAATGCTTAGTAAGGAGCGTGCTAAACATGACATTTCATATATATATACATGACATTTATAAAACATTTTCGTTTCATTTCTTTTAAACCGTTTTCTTGCCCTGTAGTACATTCATGACTTGCCCCGTAGTACATTCATGACTTGCCCGTAGTACATTCATGACTTGCCCCGTAGTACATTCGTGACTTGCCTCGTAGTACATTCATGACTTGCCCCGTAGTTCATTCATCATTCATCATTCATCATTCATCATTCATCATTCATCATTCATCATTCATTATCATTCTTTAATTCAACATTTTCATAAAACATGCTCATAAATAGTTCGTATGCACTTTAGTAAAACATGATGCATGAGGAGACATACACATAAGGAAAACCTATCACATGAGTACTAACATACACGTAAGGAAAACTTATCGAATGAACGCTACCTAATTCGCTAAGGCACTACTTAACTACCCGTCGTTCCTTAGCTACCTGTATGACCACTTTCTTCATAACAATCAACATTTTCAACATTGTACGACGTAGGGCCTTAGTGGCCAGAAAGCCTAACGCTCACTTACCTGGCGTCCGTAGTAAGCCGAGCACCGTCCAAAAGTCGTCTCCACCTAAAGCATTTTATAAATAAGGTACATTAAAATCAATTCTAATCAAACTAATTTCAAACTTAAACTAATCTCCTAATTTAGGAAATTATTTCCTAAAATTTCCATTTTCTCATTCGGGCATAACTAAACTCTTATTTTCTTAAAAACATCTTAAACTACTATTTATAGCTTAATCTAACTAAAATCTAACTAAACGGGCCACTATTTTGGGTTTGGTAAAAACCGACCCGAAACTCAAACGTACATAACTTTTGCGTCGGTTATCGGAATCGAACGATTCCAGCGGCCACGTACTCCTCTAATAACCTATTTTAATCTGCCAAAAGGAATTTTAAAACAAATGACCGGAGCTAGGTCAATTTGGCAGAAACCCGAAACTGCCATTTCTCGAAAATTTTCCCCTTTTTTATTTTTCATCAAATTCCATCAATTTCTTCACCAATTAACCACATATACACTCAATTAACAATATCTAACCTAAAATCGAAGCTACATTAAGCAAAACCCGAGTTGCCCTAATCGGGCATTCACTGAATTTCGCCCAAATCGGGCTCGACACGGCCAATCAACAATAGCCGGCCCTAGGGTTGGCAAACCCACGCCGGAAGTGACCGAAAACGGCCGGCGATCGGAGCTCAATCGAGCTCACCACTGCCAGCCCCAAACTGAGCCGAAAAAGAGGGAGAAAACCGAGCCATACCGTCGGTTTAGTGCGCGAAAACGGTCGGAACCTGCAAGTCGCCGTCGACTGGCCGGAGAACGGCGAGAAATCACCGGCGTTTTCGTCGGAGGAGAGTCGCTCGTCCCCCCCTCCCCTGCGCCTTCGCTGCTCGGCGTCGGGCTATCGAACGACAGAATGGCTTCGGCCATTCTGTCGTTTTGATTTTTATTTTTATAAAAAAAAACATTAATAATAATAATTATAAAACTAAAACTATTTCTTTAATTTAAACTAGTTAATTACCATTTTACTCTCTCATTTTCGACCAATTCGAATTTCACTAAATCTCGTATATCTCCACAAATTCCAATTTAATCTTAGAGTTCTAACAAAACTAACCGTTCCAAAAACGGACTTATTTTGCTATTTTTGCAAATTGATATACTAAAAGGCTAAAACGGGAATTCTAACATTACTCTTCTCGATTTGGGTTTCTAAAATTTCACTTATTCTTCTACAAATTCCCGTAAATTTCTAGGGTCCTAATAAAACTATCCGCTCGCAAAACGGAGCTAATTTACTTATTTACGAAAATAGCCTTGGAGCGGAAACCCGAAAAAAACTCGGGTGTTACACTTTGTTTGGTTTTCATCTCATTATCCAATTCAATATAAACTCATTCGTTTTGGTTTCCAACAAAACATACATTGTATTAATATTGAATTAATCCCACTTAATAATTCGGGAAATAATTACATGGCAAAAATGCCGGGTGTTACACGGGCAGTTGTCGGGGCGCCTCGACCATGGTCTTTGGGAGTGTGGGCTTTGTATTTTAATAGTATTGTAAATGTCTGTTTGTAGAATTTTTGGAAATGCGTAATGTTTTTGGTTGACAGTTATGAGATAGCTATGTGTCAGGGTGATGTTTTGCTAGTTAGGAATGTTAGTATTTTATAGTTTCCTATTTACTGTTGTTTGGAGGTTTTTATATGTAGGATTGTTGAGTCGATAGTTGAGGAAGAATATTCTGGTTGGGAATTGGTTTGTGTGCAGGTACCTAGCATTTTGGAGGCGCCATTTTTAGGCGTTACTTTGCCGAAATTTTCGGGAAGGACGCCGTGGTGCTGAAAGGTTAGGGGTAAAGGAATTGATGTGTCTAGGCAGCTAGGTATGAAGTAAGAGAATTTCGGGAGTTTAGTTTTAAATTCAGCTGTGTAAGTTTCTTTTATGTTTGGGAGTTTTATTTTTCATTATGATTTACCGTGGGATTGCTTAGCTAAGTAGCGCACCGAGCCAGGGTGGGTTCGGGGGCGTTACAATAACTTTTCAAGATAATCTCATCTTATGAGATTCTTCAGATCTACTTTTAAATAATAATAAAAAACTATAAGTCAATTGTATATCAAATCTAATATGATCAGATTTTTCAAATCTACATTTATTCAAATTTTTAAAATCTAATTTTATAGTTTGTGAAATAACTAACTTCAATTTAAATTTAAAGATGAAATCTCATATGATGAGATTATTCAAATATAATTCAAATCCTTTAAAGCAATCTCATCTAATGAGATATTTTTTTATTTTGAATTCAAAATATAAAAATTATTTATATATTTCGAATCATGATATATTTATTTGAGTATCTATAATTAATAATTTATAAATTTATTCTTGTAACATAGAAATTAAATAGTGATATAAGATGATAGAAGGACCGATTGATCTATATTCCTAATCTCCTATAATAATATGTTAATTAATATAAACTCTTTATATTAATTAACACAATTATTAACTCTAGAGTAATTCACTAAATACCTAAAGTTGCACTCTTAGAACTATAAAGTTTATTTACTCAAAGTAATGTCTATTAATATAGTCATTACATATGTATTAATCCTTTATTAAGATTTGTAATAGAGCTAGGTATAAAATCTATTCACCTCTCATATTACATATTTATCCTTGACTACCATTAGTTCTTAATTGAATAATTAATTCATAACATCTATGAATTTGCACGCTAATTATTCAATCTCTGAACTAACAATCAAAGAAATCTTGTATTATGGATTTTATTGTATCAATGTTAGTATTCCCAGCTACTCATTTAATTTATTCTCAAAATACAAGGCTTATGTAATGTAACTCATACAAAACTATACCGAATAAATCAAAGAATAAATTAAAATGAAATAGAAGTTTATTAAATACAATGAATTAAGATCATATATATATGACCATTTTTATGATAAAATTAAATGTTCTTCATTTAAAGGATATTATAAGAAAAATATAAGTTCATCTGGTCTAGTCCTATATAATCATATTTTATAAAACACAATCACTTTATGTCACTACATGTATAGTATGGATATGACTATATGTTCTCAATGAAGTGAACTGTATTTATGACTTTATTAATTTGAAGATCTTATACTTCAAATATAAGTCATGGACTAATGTGATTATTTCTTTTTAAATTTAATCTCACATATATCAACATATATATAAATTTAAAATTGCACAAATAATCAATAATTTTTCTTTAAATTTATAAAGCATATCGTATAATGCAAAAATAAAAATTAATCATAAAAATTATTTATTAATTACATGCAATAAAAATATTCATAACATTTGTTTGTTGAGCACATCATACCTAACAATCTCCCACTTGCCCTAAAGCGAATGAGACATGTCTCTAATCCCTAATCCTTCTAGATATTTATCAAAACTCTTTGTAGACAACGTCTTGATGAAGTGATTAGCAAGATTCTTAGTAGTTGTAATCTTCAAAACGGCGACGTCTCGGTGACGTCTCCACATTGCACGATCTCTCTTATTAGATGATATTTTCTCTTTATATGTTTTGACCTTTTGTGGCTTCTAGGTTCTTTAGAATTTGCCACTGTACCACTATTATCACAATAAAATGTCAGTGGTTTATTCATATCTAGAACAACTTGTAGATCACTAAAAAACTTGCGGAGCCATACAGCTTCTTTAGCTGCTTCTGAAACAGCTATGTACTCGGCTTCCATAGTCAAGTCAGAAACTCCTCCTTGCTTGGTACTTCTCCAAACGATGGCTCCACCACCAAGAGTAAATACTGATCTAGATATCGACTTTTGATCATCTATATCAGTATGAAAATCAGAATCAGTATATCCTGTAGGAATCAAATCCCTACTAGAATATATAAGCATATAAATTCTCGTTCTCTTAAGATACTTGAGAATGTGTTTGACTGCTATCCAGTGAAGTAATCCTAGATAGGATTGAAAACGGCTAACTATCCCTATTGCATAGCAAAATGTTAGGTCTTGTGCATAACATAACATACATTAAGCTACCAACTGCTGATGCATATGGATAGCGTCTCATATCCTCTTCCTTTTGAGGCGTGTCTGGATACTGTTTCTTAGAAAGAGTAACTCCATGGCGAGAAGGTAAATTACCCTTCTTAGAGTTTTGCATTGAATATTTGACAACCATCTTGTCAATATATTGCCTGAGACAAGACTAACAACTTATTCTTGCGACCTCTAAATAGACGAATCCCAAGAATATAGCTCGTTTCTCCTAAATCTTTAATTTGGAATTGCTTAGTTAACCAAGCTTTTATGTCTGATACTAATCCTATATTATTCCCAATAAGTAGAATGTCATTGACATAAAGAATTAAGAAAACCATTTGTTTCTCTTTGAAGAGCTTGTATACACAAGACTCATCAAACATTGCAAAAATCCATACGATTTTATCGCATCATCAAATCTCATATACCATGACCTGGATGCTTGCTTGAATTCATAAATAGACCTACGCAATTTGAAAATCTTTTGTTGTGCATATTTTTCTATGAAAGCCTCTGGCTGCTCTATGTAGATAGTCTTCTCAAGCTCAATAACCTCAAATGGATCATAGCTTCTTGGAATCGGCTAAACCGAGAAAATCTCAAAATAAAATATGAAGATGAAAAACTAAATGTGCTTCAAATGAAACAAAATTTTATGTGAGATTAGTGGAGTGAGTGAAGTGTGTGATGGTGGAAGGCATGGTCCATATTTATTAAGAAGAAGAAGATGTGGAAAGACTCAAAGAATCGGCCAATAAGTAATATTTTGAGCTTTTGGCAAAGTTTCCTTCCAAAGAAGAGAAACTGATTCAATAGACACGGTTTGTGGCCACTTCTTGCTGTTTTCCACTCTTAAGAGAATGAAGAAGAAGATGACTAAAACAGCCCTTATGAGCTACCAAACTAGAAGGGAGATTTGGGGGTGCAACCTCGGTTGATACTCAACCGAGCTTAACCGAGCTTACCTTGAAGACTCTTGCTCCAAGCTTCTTCAACAATGAAGAGAAAATCTGTGGATGCTCTTTAGAAATTAGCCAAAAAATCTACAAACACCAATAGCCATGATTTATAGTCCTAATAGTGGTTGGCTAGGGTTTAGAATGGGTTGGGCCACTATTTAGGCTTCCTTGCAAGCCATGTGTGACGACCCCAGACCCGATCGGGGTCGAGGAGCTATCACTCCAGACATTTCAAAAACGTAGACTAATTTTTTTTTGAACATTTATAAAATTTTTGAAAATTTTACACAGAGTATAAATTTTCTCTAGAAATGAAACTAGAAGACATATTAAAATCGAACTTCATAAACAAATAACAGAAGAAAACAGGAAGACAGAAAGCAGGGAGAAATGAAAACAGTTCTGGGATTTTCACTAGGACTTACCAGGGTTCTGGAAGAAAACCAGGAAGACTGGAACACTAAAAATTTGGATGAGTACCCTCTCTAGACGAGAACAGGATGATAGAAACGGACGATGAAAATAAACAGACAGAAATGAATGACTGGAGACAAATGACAGTATACTTTGAAATGGAAAACATAACTGGAAACTATACAGTGGATGACTTATAGTGGAAGACATAAGGTGGAAGACGTAAGGTGGAAGATGTATGGTGGAAGATGTAAGGTGGAAGATGTAAGGTGGAAGACGTAAGGTGGAAGACGTAAGGTGGAAGATGTAAGGTGGAAGATGTAAGGTGGAAGACATAAGGTGGAAGATGTAAGGTGGATGACATAAGGTGGAAGATGTCAGGCGGAAGATGTAAGGTGGAAGACATAGGCGGAAGGCATAGGTGGAAGGCATAGGCGGAAGCCATAGGCGGAAGGCATAATTGACAATATTTAACAGGAAGATATGTAAACAGGGAGCATAAAACAGAAGGCATAAAAGTTTCAAACCATCAAAACCTAATTCAAAACATGATTTTTGGACATATCAAAAAACATGACATAAGTTTAAGAAACCAGACTCGATAGATAACTCTAAAATCAGAGAAAATCCATGCGCAACCTAAAAGATAAAATCCCAAGCAATCCTAGAATATTTCAGAACATACAATCAATTGGTTTTTAAAACATCAACAACAAAATCCATACATTATCCATAATTTTCAAGAAACATACAAAACTTGACAGACTGACATACACTTCCAGAATTCACCAAAACTGGAGTTTAAAAAAAAACATAAATGCAAGGTCTATACATTGTTTTAAAATTTCAAAAGCTATACAGGACTTGTCATAACTTTCAGAAATACTTTCTCACAGGAATAACATTTTTCTGACTGCAGTAACCAATCCCTATGAGATCGATCCGTAAACTACATCATTCATTATCTTGAGGCACAAAGTCCTCATCTAGAGGATCCATACCTACAACAGGAAGTTCAACTATGAGCCTAAAGCTCAGTAAGAACATGAAATGCAGTGATGCATATGCTATGCATGAACTTTCGAAATACATGGATATTACATTACGTTTCACTGGACGGGAAGGTATAAGTGGGAAGAGGAGCTGGCGCAACAGGAATACATGCCACAATAGGATATAACAGGAGTACATGACAGGATGCCAGTCCTCATCCACACTTAACCATACATTACATTCACATTTTAACTTTCATAACTTCAAATATGGTGCTATAAAAACATTTGCATGGTTTTCCAGAAAACGTGTATGCATGGACATTCATTGTGCTTAAACATAACATAAATAGGCTACAAGATGACAAGCAGAACAGAAAACAGGATAACAAGCAAAGACAGAAACAAACAATTTCCACTTCGGACTTAACCTACCACTTAACTACCCAACAACCAAAAACCTAGTATCTCTGTGCCATAGGGCCTTAAGGGCCAACTTATATGCATAAACTTACCTGTTGTCTGAAATGCAGCAAGCTTGTACGTGTATATGTCCTCGGTGATTCACGAACCTATAATATAAACAATTGGACTTTTACTCTAAACATAAGCAAACTAGCATTTTGACTTGTCCAAACATGTTAGCATAAGTAGATACTTACCTTAGGCAGAGAAATAGAAGAAAACTGAGGAGATCGAAGGAGCTTCGATGGACATTTGTCGTCTGGAAGAGAGAAAACAGAGAGGAGTTGAGAGAAAATGAGAAGGAAAAGTGATTCACGTAGGAGTGAAGAGAGGAGAGGAAGCTTGTCTTCTTCAACAAGTTTGCCAAGTGTCACTCAACCATTGACTTTTTCCCACCAACCTTAATTGGCTTCCTATTTTGCCCGTCCATTAGTTTTTAACTAAATCACTAATTAGTTCATCGAATCGGCTTTTCCATTAAACAATCTGACAAGTCATTAAACATACATTGTTATTAATGTAAAAATTCATCCCATAAATGATTCGGGGAAAATTTACATAGGCAAAATTGTCGGGTGTTACATCCCACCTACCTTAACAAAAAACTTTTGTCCTCAAAATTTGTTTAAGCGAATAACTCTGGATATTGGGCCCTAACATCTTCTTGTCTTTCTCATGTGGCTTCCTCTACTTTATGATTGCGCCATAAAACTTGCACCAATAGGACAACTCGATTGCGCAACACCTTGAGTGAAGTATCTAAAATCTGTATGGGCCTTTCTTCATATGTCAGCGTCGGCATGATATCAAAGTCCACCTGCTTTACGATCTGAGTTGGATCTCATACACATTTCCTCAGCATCGAAACATGAAAGACATTGTGAACCCTATCCATCGACGCTGGCAACTGTAGTCTGTAGGCCACGCTTCCCACTCTCTTCACAATGGGAAAAGGTCCAACAAACCTTGGACTGAGCTTCCCTTTCTTACCAAATCTCATCACCCCCTTGAAAGGCGACACCTTCAGGAATACTTCATCGCCTTCAGCGAACTCCAAGTCTCTCCGTCTTCGGTCCGTGTAACTTTTCTGCCGACTCTGTGCAGTTTGGATTCTTTGTTTGATAACAGCTACTACCTCCGACATCTGCTGCAATAATTCGGGGCTGACGAGTCTGGATTCTCCAGCTTCATCCCAACATAATGGAGATATGCACTTCCTGCCATAAAGAGCTTCATATGGAGCCAAACCGATTGTAGCCTGGTAGCTATTGTTGTAAGCGAACTCCACAAGTGACAAATATCTACTCCAAGGAGCATGAAACTCCAGCACGCACGACCTTAGCATATCTTCCAGTATCTGAATCGTTCTCTCGGATTGTCCGTCAGTTTGTGGTTGAAATGCAGTGCTGAAATTTAACTTTGTACCCAAGGAGTTTTGCAAGCTTTTCCAAAACCTCGACGTGAATCTAGGGTCCCTGTTAGATACAATCGATACTAGCACCATGCAGCTTGATGATCTCACTTATGTATAATTCCGCATACTGGTCCATAGTGAACGTTGTCTTCACAGGTAGAAAATGGGCCAACTTTGTTAGCCTGTCTACAATAACCCATATGCTGTTATGGCCTCTAGTCGTCCTCGGTAGGCCAACAACGAAGTCCATAGTAATGTCCTCCCACTTCCACTCAAGAATCAGGAGAGGATGAAGTGTTCCACCTGGTCGTTGATGTTCAGCCTTGACTTGTTGAACATATCATGCAAGACTCTACATATTTGGCTACTTCACTCTTCATATTCGGCCACCAGAAGTGAAGTTTCAAGTCTTGATACATCTTCGTGCTTCCAGGATGCACAAAGAAAGAAGACGAGTGGGCTTCTGATAAAAGGTCTTTTCGTAGCTCTTTTCCTCTCGGAACATACCACCTATTTTTGAACTTCAGAATAACATCACCTGAATAGCTAAAATCGGAAGAGGCCAAAGGTAACTTGCTTACTATATCAGCCATTTCCTTTGAATTGGTCTTCTAGGCTTCTTTAATTCGATCCAGGATGGTGGGCCGCAATGCTAGATCTGCCAACACGGCCGATAGCTTAGAAACTACTTCCAAATTGAACCTCTGAATTTCTGTCCTCAAAGGCATTGATATATCCATATCTTGAGTAATCATCTATAAATGTCACAAAGTACTCATAGCCACCTCTAGCTCGTGTTGATATTAGATCACATACATCTGAATGTATTAGCTCAAGTGTTTCTTGAGCCCTTTGGCCCTTTCCAATAAAGGACCTCTTGGTCATTTTACATTCCAGACATCATTCACAAATTGGTAAAGATCCAACGGTTAGATCTTTTAAAGAACCATCATCAACAAGTCAGTTAATTCTATCAAGGTTAATATGACCATGTCTAAGGTGCCATAGATATGTATCATTAGTAAAGTAAAAAAAAAAAAAAAAAAAAAAAAAAAATTTCCTACGGGCTCTATTTCAACTTAACTTCTACTTAAGAGATGAATGTTATCTAATATTGTTGGTGATCTTAGAGTGTGCAGGTTCTTGAACTTCACTACTTTGCTCCTCATCAAAGAAAGGAAAGCACTCATACATCTTTTTGTCTGCATCATCCAACAAATAATCTTCTTCATTAACCTCACGTTCCTCTACAAATATGCCTTCCCAATACGTGGATCATGAGCTTGTAGCGTTGAAGCGTGATCATAAAAGAAATGTACTTCTTGCTTTTATCATCAAGCTTTGTCTCTCGTGATTTGGACAGCACCTACCGATGCTCAAACACCTCAAATGGGAAGGCCTTGGTTTTTCTCTACTCCATACTTTTTTAGGTGTTTTATCCCACAACTCTTGTCGGCACCATTGATGGGTTAGACAACACATCAACTGCTTCTGCCAGAACTCTTTCGACATTGCTTTGAGTTTTTAGCATACGTTCGCGCCATATTGAGAATGATGCGATTTCTTTCTTGTCAACTACGCCGTTTGTTGTGTAGATATTGGAATGTTAGAAGCGTGTATTTCATTTGCTTCACAGAACTTCCATTAAACTCTTAAACGTAAACTCATCTCTATTGTTCGATCTCCAAGCTTTTAATGAATTACTCATTTTGTCTTTCTACATATTCTTTAAATTTTCTAAAATTCCAAACTTAAGATATCTCACAAAAAATAAACCCAAGTTTTTATGCTAAAATTATCAATGCAGAGAGACCATACCAATTTTTATCCAACAAAAGAAGGAGCAGATGCTTCAATTGGTCAGCATACAT